>JABUQX010140245.1:27500-35000 GCA_015478945.1 Trachelipus rathkii
TACCGAATAGATTAAAGGAGTAATTAGAAGCCCGTATTAAACGGGGAAAACCAATGTTTACAAATCAGTGAGAAGTATTCACTGCCACAGGAAAAACCAATGTTTACAAATCAGTGAGAAGTATTCTCTACTATGGGAAAAATCACTGTTCACGGGAAACAGTGTTTAAGAAACAGGATTCAAATCGGGGATTTCGTGTTCAACAGGAAACCAATCGGATGTGCGCCGTATTGCTGACAAGGTGTCAGGTCAACGAGGTTCGAGGTTGAGCACAGGTCTTTCCGGGGGAATCATTTAACACAGGAACAGTAAACATTTGCGAAAAGAGTGTAAAACACAGGACTTAAGGAATAAGTATTTTAGAAAGGTTATGTTGGTTTATTGCCTAAAGTAGGAATCAAGGTAAATTAGTTAAGCTTTTAAAAATTACTTGTTTATTTTAAAAGATTGGAAAACACAGGAATGATGAATATTTTAAATATGTTGTTGTTTATTTTAGAAAAATGGTTATATGTCGCAGGAATTGCGTTTTCTTTATCAGGTTGTTATTTTAAGTTGTAGTAAACAGATTATAAGGATTATGGAATTTTATTATTCAGAAAGTATGTCTTTTAAATATATAGTAGAAAAATGAGTTTGTCTTAAACTTTCACCTTCCTCCTTGCTGAAAATTATTAAACAGGTTAAAATTAAAACAGGAAATATATATATCGTTTATTTACGAATCGGTATAAAGGTGTTTTTAATATATATTTTTCATTTCAGTGGTGTGCCCGTAGAGTGTTTGGAACGAAACCCTTGGAAAATTGTGTTTAGTTAAGGCTCGAAAAAAGGAAAGTTAGTAACAGTCGAATTTCAGCGGGGAGGAGTGAAAGGGCATATCAAAGATGGCGGCTAAAGCAATGTGATGGGAAGGAAAAGATTGAAAGGTAACCATGTGGTAAAGGAAAGGTTTATTATTTATTATTATTATTATTATTTGCTTATTTATTATTAAGTTTCATCGTTATTTTTATTAGTATATCTGTAAGTGTGAATGTATGCGCACAAAAGGGATTATTTGTGTTGCACGTATGATATTTTATTAAGTTATAGCAATGCTTGACTTATTATTTTTATTATTTTTATTATTATTATTATTTTTTATTATTATTTTTATTATAGGGTCGATGGTAAAAATAGCATTTAACGGAAATTGTTATTACGATGTTTAATCAGTTGTTTTGTTAATGTTGTTTTCCCTTGAGTTTTCTTCTTTTTAAGTTTGTAAGGTTACAAACTTGAGGAGGGGAGAAGTGTTACGAAATGAACCAACTAGGAAAGAAAAGTTTAACTTAGATTCAAAATTTGGGAATGAGGCATTATTATTGGAACCAGCACACAGAAAGGAACGAAAGGTTATCACCAGTATAAATTAAGAAAGGAAGAAGTCAGGTAAAGGTTACCGAATAGATTAAAGGAGTAATTAGAAGCCCGTATTAAACGGGGATGACTCCGGGACGTAATACAAGAAGTGAGAAGGATTCGATGTAACAGGAAAAATCAATGTTTACAATCAGTGAGAAGTAGTCACTGCCATGGGAAAAATCAGTGTTTGTAAATCAGTGAGAAGTACTCTCTACCACAGGACAAATCATTGGTCGTGGGAAACAGTATTTCATAAACAGGATTCAAATCGAGGATTTTGTGTTCGACGGGAAACCAAATCAGAGGTGTGCCGTATTGCTGACGAGGCGTCAGGTCAACAGGGTTAAAGTTGAACACAGGTCTTTCGGGGGAATCATTTAACACAGGAACAGTAAACATTTGCGGAAGGAGTTTGAATTACGGGATAAGTATTTATAAGGTTATGCTGGGTTATTGCCTGAAGTAGGAATCAAGGTAAATTAGTTAAGCTTTTAAAATTACTTGTTTATTTTAAAAGATTGGAAAACACAGGAATGATGAATATTTTAAATATGTTGTTGTTTATTTTAGAAATAGTTATATGTCGCAGGAACTGCGTTTTCTTTATCAGGTTGTTATTTTAAGTTGTAACGAACAGTAAAAGGATCATTTATTATAAGGGTTTGAGAATTGTGCTTTTAAATATATATTCAAAAATGAGTTTGTCTTAAACTTTCATCCCCCTCCTTGCTGAAAATTATTATAAAACAGAGTAAATTAAAACAGGAACTATACTTATTATTTATTTATAAAGTAGTAAACAGGTTTATCAAAATTCTTTTTCATTTCAATATATATATATATATATATATATATATATGTATAGTATATATATATAAACATAATGATAAATAACTTTATATATATATATATATATATATATATATGTATGTATTCAGTAGTGTATGTATGTATATTTATATATTTATATATAGAAAATATATAATAATAAAAAAATATTATATATATATATATATATATATATATATATATATATATATATATATATATATATGTAATATGGAAATATACATAGGCATACTAACATACATATATATGTAATAATATATAATAATAATAGCAATAACAATAATATTAATAGGTTCTGTCCATATACTTATATAATAATCATCCTACATGTACAAGAATAACAATCTAAGTAACATATATATAAATGTATACATGGAAACATATTATATTCATCTGTATCTTTTCAAAATATGTGTAATAAACAAGAATATTGCATATGTAATATATATATATATCATATATATATAACTATATATATATATATATATATATATATATAATAATATATATAATATATATATTAATATAATGTATAATATATAATATATATATATATATATATATATATATATATATATATATATATATATATATTATATATATATATATATATATATATATATATAATAATAATAATATATATATATATATATTATATATATATATATACTAATATTTATATATAATAATATATATAACATATAATATATATATACATATATATATATATATATCTCTAATAATAATAATATATATATAACTAATAATATATATATATAACAATTTATATATCATATATAAGTTAATTTCAAATTGTTAAAAATATTATTGATAAACGTGTATGACTAATTTGCAATATATTTAAAAGCTTGGGAAAGATGACCTCTTTCAAGTAGTAATCCTTCTCAAATACAACCTTGGGATTAACCCATATAAATGTTCATTAACTTTATTTAACATCTTCACAGCAATTTTCTAACTCAAAAAACAAGATGATTAAACGTTATTAGTTTGATTTTTATCATGTTTGAATATTATCATGTTATCAATTTATTAAGAAGTGAGTTATTAATGCTCACTTTCCATTTATTTACTGTATAATAATTATTTATCATCTATTAACTGTATGGTTTAATTCAAAGCACTTTTTTATTACATTTTATTGGAAAAAAAAACAAATAAAGAAAAACATAAAAAAAAAAAAAAAAACAAAAAAAAAACGTTGATTTAAACCAAACAACCCTACATTCAACCTAATCAATAAACTAAGTTCATTTAATTTCATTCCGTCAGTGGTTTCGGGGTAAATCGATTTTCTTTTTAAATAAAATTTAAAACCAAACATTGAGGTCAAAGTCACTCAAGAAATGAATAAAGATTGATACTTTATCGTCTATTTTAGTGCAAGAAAATATTTGTCGACGAAAAACAGGAATTGGACAGATCAAATAAAAGCTTTATATACTTTTTTTTATTAAAAATATATATATATATATATATATATATATATATATATATATTTATATATATATATATATATATATATATATATATATATATATATATATATATATATATATATATATCTATACTATATATATATAAGCATAATATTGAAATAAAAGAAATAAAAAATGCAAAATTGCATTAAAGTTGAATTATAAAATAACAGAGGTAAAGAAATAATGTAAAAATTTCATCTCATCATTTTTTAAAAAGAATATATATATATATATATATATATATATATATATATATATATATATATATATATATATATATATATATATATATATATATATATATATATATATATATATATATATATATATATATATATATATATTGATAAATTCTTCAAATCGAGGACTGTTAAATTTCTTCTAATGATTTGAGAATTTAGATATTTGTCGTAATCATAAAGCGGCGATTTGAACATCTTTTGCATTCACAATTCCGACAGACTTTTGACTCCCAAGCAAGTTCAGGCAGAGGGTAATAATTTGTACGGATGTGTTCACACAAACTTTTATTGGTAAATGCTAATGACATCGTCCTGAAAACATATATAAAACAATACTATATTTACAATTCTAAAATCTAATAAATAGCATAAAATAATAAACATATAAAAACACAATAAAATAATCATTTTTACTCTTTACAAAAAATGCACTTGTTAGATATTTTCACATTATTCATTAATAGATTTAACTTGATATAAATGGTAAATACCTTGATTATAGCCTCTATTAGCCTTTGCTAAACTTGTTTGTCCTTTAATTATTTACTATTACATAATGTAGTTTATTAACTTTGAATATTAAATTTCTCTCTTGAAACTACGTCTTCCTTCTATGAATATTTTGTTGCAAGTGATGAAAGATCACTCTCTTTCACGCATGCGCATAAAGTTGTTTACTAAATCTTGCAACTTTCTATTGCAGGAAATTCTAATGTTAAATAAACATTAACATTCCCCGTTTTTGGAAACTTTATTAACTTTATTTAACCCTTTCAATTGAACAAAAAAATTATAATAAAAAGAAATATGAAATTTCTTTTTCCTTTTACTTAAACTAAAATATCAAATCAAATTTCAATCTCTTTCGTGAATGCATATTTAAAAACATATTTAAATCCTATATACAACTTTCTCTGGGTTATAAGAATATAAAATGTTATTTTATTCTTTCTGACTTTTCGAAAACAAAAATGTTTCGTAAAATCATTCATTTTTCTTTTACTAAACTTAACTATATTGAAAAAGTCTTTCTTTTTATGAAATGTACTTTTTCTTCCTTGTTTCTTATTGAACTTTGGTTCACAAAGTTTATTATTCTTTCTTTGCTTGTTAATACGTTTTATCTTTTTTTGTTTAAAAAACAACTTAGGTTTTATCTTGCTTTGTTTTGTCTTACAACTTAGGTTTTGTCTTAAATCTATATGGTTTTTTAAACCTTTATCTTTTATATCTTTAAACTCATTTTCATTTTTAGGAACTTTGAACTTTGGAAGAGACTTCATTACTTTATTTTTAACTTTAGAAGCTTTTGTTTCTTGACAAGGCCTTTGAGAATTACTTTTAAAATTCTCTCTAGTTGTGCTAAGATTGCTCGTCATTGACAAAGTTTTAGAAGCATTTAAAACATCTCCCATAGTAAATTTTTCAACAAGTGAATGCAGATTACTTTTAAAATCCGCTTTTTTGTACTTATTCTTCTCTATATTTTCTTTATTAGAATTCGTACTACTAACTTTACTTATTGAAAATTTATTTGAAAGTATGCCTGTTGCCTCTGCATCTTTTATTTTAACGTTCTTATTTTCATAAACTTCTAACATTTCTTTTTTAGATTTAACTGCAGAAACAAGTAACATATCCTCCTTCTTAATAATGTTTTCAAACGGACTTTGCGAATTCACCTTTTGCAAATTCACCTTTATGTACTTATCCTCTTTAGAATTTGTACCACTAATGATATCCGTCTGAAATTTCCCTTTAGGAAGGATGTGTTTTGCATCTGCGTCTTTCATTTCTGATTTTATTTCAAACTCAGTTTGTAGTTTATTCTTCTCATCTTGTGTATGAGCTATAGCCGTCTCTTCCTTTACAACTACCGTGACTGTAGATTGTATGTCAACATTATTTTTATTATTGTTCAATAATTCTCTTTTTTCTTTACCAATATCCTTGTCTATGGAATTTGAAACGATTTTGAAATCATTTCCTACTGATATAGATTTTTCTTTTCTATCTACTATTTTAGTAGAACTAACTTTCACTATGTCTCTTTCTTTTTCTATAGTTTTATCTTCATCTTTAATACCCAAGATATCATAAATTATTCGTACTGTATTTTTAACTTTTACTATATCTTTTTCAAGACTTATTTCGATTTTTTTTATACGTTTTTTTATACCTTCATCTTTTATTTGTTTAAAACTAATGTAGTTACTACCCTTAAAAATTTTATAGTATAGATCCAGTTTTATAAACATGTCTGATAGAAATTTTCTATTTTTGCTTTCATTTAATTTTTCTTCTACAAACATATCACAACTTTGTTCTTTGATCTCCTTTATTAGGTTTTTAATATTCATTACATATTCTGTGAAATCGTAATCCATTTTTAAAATCTAATAATTAATTACCCAAATAAATATTTAAAAAAAATATTTAATTCAGTTTTATTACCCAGAGTTAAAAAATATTTAACTCCACTTGTGACATGTAATATTTCAGTAAATTATATTTTCGACCATCATGATAGCATAATTTTAAGTTTTTTAGATAATATATATATATATATGTTTATATATATATATATATACATCTATAGAAAAAAATTTTAATCATATTCAAAAACTTAAATAAAAAAAAATGTTAAAATATTTATTTTTTTTTTTAAGATTTATTTAAGTTATTCTTTTAAATAGTTTAAATATAGTTTTCTTTCAAATAAAAAAGAAAACGATTTTAGAGGTATACTCTTTTTAATTTTAAAATTTTAAAATTTAAACTTTCTAGAATTTACTTTTATTATTATTTTTTTTATTATTATTTTTATTTATTTATTTAAAACAATATTACTGTATCTTTCTCTTTATTATTATCATCTTTATACTAAACTTATTTAAAACAATATTACGCTATCTTTCTCTTTATTATTTTTATACTATATATATAAATTATACTATCGTAATTGTTCATGTAGCGATATATGCCAACTCTCTAAATATGATTTGGATTCGTCGTCTTGTATAAACTCTTGTGCTTGCGAGCAAGCAAAAATGTGGCAACCTTTGTTGGGTTCTCTCATTTAAATTCTATTTTGCACCCTAAAAATATTATTACCTATTATTTTTTTTTATTCACAACTCTTATGATGACACATTATTCTTATATTTATTTTCATATAATACCTTTAAATTTTATTTTTAAACCTTGCAACTTTATATGACGTCACTAACGCCATCTCAATTTGGCATTTTCAGTGTCACTTTGAACACAGATTTATTCATCTATCTAAAATATTTTATATTTATATTATTTATTAATTTATTATTATTTATAATTAACAAACACCTTTATTTTATAATAAACTTCATAAACATATTATAACTTTATTATTTTATCATTATAAATTTATTTATAATTATAAATTTATTACGAAAACTGATGCTTGGCAACTTTAACCTATTGCAAAGCACTTGATCTTTTTTCACTTCTATAAAATTTTA
>JABUQX010140245.1:45000-47500 GCA_015478945.1 Trachelipus rathkii
AACATCTATATATATATATATATATGGATATGGATAATAATAATAATAATAATAATAATAATAATAATAATAATAATAATAATAATAATAATAATAATAATAATAAAAACTGCTAGAATATATATAATATATATATATATATATATACTATATATATAATATATATGTATGTATATAATGTTTATATACGTAATATTAATAATAATATAATAATAATATAATAATAATAATATAATAATAATAATAATAATATATATATATATATATAACATATATATATTTCTTTGCTATATATATATATAACATATATATATATATATATATATATTTTTATTTATAATATATATATAACGTTTTTCTCTTTATATATATATATATATATATATATATATATATATATATATATATATATATATATATATATATATATATATATATATATATATATATATATAATAAAAATATTTTCAACTAGCTATTTAATTAATACAAAAAATACGCAATCATAAATTAAATTTTAGACAAAATATTAAACGAAATGATTTTCTAAAGAAACTATTTCCAAATCCCATATCAAATTAATTAAATTTCAGTTTCTCTTAGCGCTCTTTTCTAGGTCTGATCACATTAGACTGTAGTCTGAATTATATGCAGCTACTTAGCAATTTTTGTAATACCCGTCATTTATCCTTAACTTGCGAGTCTTTTCTTACAATAATTGCTGGACGTTATTCTGGCTTCAAAGCTGCAAAGCTGCAGTCCTGCCTTTAATTATTTTATTTATTTCTAAATGCACTAATATTATGAATAATATAGTAAGCTATATATTTAGTATGTTACTTTTGGATAAATTACGATTATAAATTATCTTATTATTTTTTGAGAGGGCTGCAGCACCGCAGTCCCTATAGTAGAGCCGCCATTAATTGCACGTATTGGTAAAGTGAGAAAAGGTAACTAAATTTCAGCGTTGATTGGTTTAGTAAATCAATAATATATGAAAATAGATTAGGATTTGTCAGAAGACACTCACTTTATTCCAAAGATATTTATCCTTTCAAATTTCTTAAAAAATATTTCTTACAAAACTCAAGTAAAAAAACAAAACAAAATAAAACGAAGAATAAACAAAAAAAAAAAAAAAATCTAATTTTAATTTTAAATGAATTTTGTAAACAAACTTTCTCAAAGTGACATTTTTTGTTTTTTAATGTCGAATTCTTAGTTGTTGTTGTTGTTGTTGTTGTTGTTGTTGTTGTTGTTGTTGTTGTTGTTGTTGTTGTTGTTGTTGTTACTGCAGCTTCTGATGCTTACAACTTTGCCTTTATCTTGATATTTCTTTTCGAGTTGTAAGTTTGTACTTTAGAATTCATGAATATCTTCATTTGAGATTTGTCAAATTATGCTCTAAAAATTAAAAGCAACAACTGCATTTTTAATACATATATAAGCCTTGTAAATGTATAGAAGTAATTATGCAAATTACTCGGCTAATAAATTATTTAAAATGTTTAAATTCGTTTTGGTGATACTAGCTATTATATATATATATATATTACTATATATATATTATATATACATGTATATATATATATGCATATATAAACAAAAATAACTTTATAGATTTATAAATTATATATATATATATATATATATATATATATATATATATATATATATATATATATATATACAGATAAACACCACCGCTCACGGGCAAATCCCTAATCTAGGAGGGGTGTGCACTCGGAGCAAAGACGAAGGCCCGAGGAATGAAAATAACTTATATTCTCCCACCCAACCAGTTGCGAGCCTGGGACCCTCGCTTTGTTTGGCGAGTGCTCACTACCCCGAACTACCGGGCGCTTTTATGTAAAGAAATTTTTTTGGGTTTAAAAAAGAAAAATATATATATATATATATATATATATATATATATATACTATATATATATATATATATATATATATATATATACATACAGATATAAAATGTATATATATCTTATATATATATATAAGCATACACATACATACATACAAATACACACATATATACATACATACGTCATACAAATACAAATATATATATATTTATATATATATATATATATATATATATATATATACCATATATATATATATATATATATATATATATATTTCTGTAACTATATATTTCTATATATTTATATATATATTATTTATATATTTACTCTTTCTATTTATATATGTAAATATATATATATATATATATATATGTATATATATATATATATATATATATATATATATATATATATATATATATATATATATATATATATATATATATATATATATATAATTTATATATATATATATATATATATATATATATATATATATATAATTTGTTCCTTTGTGAATTAATTATTATCCTTTACATTATAATTTAACTTCACTGAAATAAGTTAAACCGTGGAGACTTGAGCTCAAAGTTTGGAATATTTGTCTTTAAT
>JABUQX010140245.1:60000-62500 GCA_015478945.1 Trachelipus rathkii
GGTGTGAAGTTATTTATGTTAGATGGTGAGCAGTTGGAACAAGTGTCTGAGTTTAAATATTTAGGATATATGTTGGATGAAAAGGGAACGGATGATGCAGAGTGTAGTAGGGAAGTTGTGAATGCGTAGAAAGGTGGCTGGTGCAATTAAATCGTTGGTGGACGTAATGGGACTAAGTCTTAAGAGGTGCTGGGTCTTACAGCATGAGAATTATATTTGTTGCTGTGTTAATTGATGAGTAGGGAGACATGGTCTGGAATAAGAAGTATAGATCTAAAATTCAACGTGTTCAGATGGACAATCTTAGGAGCATGTTAGGTGTGAAAAGAATTGGTAAAATGTCGTTCGTACCTCTAAGGAAGGTGGGAAGAAAGGATTAAATTAAATAAGAGAATAAATATTTTGGTGAGAGGGTTTTGGTCATATGGAAGGATAAATGACAGTAAGAAGGTTGGTTGGTAGGTTATAGTGGTGTGTTGGGGAATCGACAGGCTGGTGAGAAAGTGGATTGAGTCAGTGAACGAATGTCTGAAAGAGGTGTGAGAAGTTTGGCAGAGGCGAGGCAGGTGCACAATAGAGGGTGAATAGGGGGTATTGTGAGGTTTCCTGTCCATCCACTCCTTTCATTCCCCACAACTGTTCCATTCCTCCACTATATCCTCCATCCCCTCTCTCTCTCTCTTTTCTCTCTCTCTCTCTCTCTCTCTCTTTCTTTCTCTCTTTCTCTCTCTCTCTTTCCTCTCTCTCTCTCCTCCTCTCTCTCATCTCTCTCTCTCTCTCTCTCCTCTCCTCTCTCCTCACCCTCTCTCTCTCTCTCCTCATATATATATATATATATATCCACCAGTATATATATATATATATATATATGAGTTTTAAAATCTCTGAAATAAGCATGTAATATTTCACTGGAAAAAAAAATAGAGAGATACAAAATAAACTGAGAAGGATTTAGAAAGGATTAGGTTGGAGGATTTGAAAGGGCGTGTCAGGAGATTCTCTTTCCGAGGGGGAGAGGGTAATATTCCCCATTAAAGGGGAGGTTTAATTGAAGGTCTTTATTAAGTTTCATAAATTTCAATCATGCAGTGAGGATAAATCATGTGTCAAACTTGTTCTCATGTGTGTATGTATCCTCTCTCTCTCTCTCTTTCTCTCTCTCCTCTCTATATGCCTCATATATATATATATATATATATATATATATATATATATATATCTGTCTCCTCCTCTCTTTCACTCATTCTCTCTATGTTAAAAAAAACTTTTTAACGTTATTGATTTCTTAAGGTATCAATAGACAAAATTTAGTTGACTCGTATTTTGGTGTTCAAAAGTTTTTAAAAGTTTCTTCATTCAATTCATTAAAATTAATAGGAATTAAAGTATTTTTTTTCTTAATTATTTAGTTTCGAACTTTATGAAAAATTTTTGAGAGAAAGAAAAAGCTTTATTAAATAAAAAATCAAATTCAACAAGTTAAGAGTTTAATAAAAAAATCTTCTTCAAGAGAAGATGTATCAAAGTTTGTTTTTTATTTTTATTTTATTTTATTTTTATTTTATTTTTTTACTTTTTTTCAAATATTTTTTTTTTTTAGTAGAATTTGGCGAGTACTTTCACATAAAACTTTTGTAATAAAGTTAAATATCTTATTAAGCAAGTAAATTATCCAATAAAGACACGAAATTTATCTTAATTTAAAAAGTTATTGAAAAGGAACTTGACAATCTGTCTCTTTTATTATTGTAAATTTTATCAAGATTTTTAAAGTGATGAAATGGACAAAATTTATTATAATATTTCAAGAAAAGAAAGCAAACAACAAATAAGCTGACAAGACAGAATATGTTCTTTGCGTGTGCGTTTGTATGAATGTGCGTACCGCGGTACCGCAGTTAAAGTTTTGAGATTATACAAATAATAAAAACAAATCAGTGAAGGAAGATAAAAGCTTTAAATGAACAAGAAAAATATGAAGAATAATTACGACTCAATTTATATTTTTTCTTTCTTTCAAAATATTTTGATAAATTAAATTAAATTAAAAATAATAATAATAATAATAATAATAATAATAATAATAATAATAATAATAATAATAATAATAATAATAATAATAATAATAATAATAATAATAATAATAATAAAAAAATTACAATAATAATAATAATAATAACAATAATAATAATAATAATAATAATAATAATAATAATAATAATAATAATAATAATAATAATAATAATAATAATAATAATAATAATAATAATAATAATAATAATAATAATAATAATAATAATAATAATAATAATAATAGTAATAATAATAATAATAATAATAAAAATAATAACAATAATAATAATAATAAAAATAATAATAATAATAATAATAATAATAATAATAATAATAATAATAATAATAATAATAATAATAATAATAATAATAATAATAATAATAATAATAATAATAATAATAATAATAAAGAATAAATTGTAATTCA
>JABUQX010140247.1:0-5000 GCA_015478945.1 Trachelipus rathkii
AGTTTGTTACTTTGTTGTTTGTTATTATTTTTATTATTACTTTTATTTTTATTTTTGTTTTTGTTTTTATTATTATACTTGGCAAATATTTATCATGCTCACAGCAGCATTGAACAATATCTTCGCTATACGCCCGTCATTGCTCATGCCGGGCTTTCGGCTAGCTCACTATGACACTTTCATTTTACCCTAGATTACTACATTTACATTCATACACACATGACACACATTGACATGCGATACTGTCAACATCACAGATGAACTGCAGGAGAGGAGGGGCTCCCGGCCCCCATGCAGATTTTACCATTAATGTAGATTTACTTCACACTTATAACGGTACTTTATTGTAAACATTTCCATGTTTTGAAGAACACGCACATTGATCACCATCGTCATAACTAAATTACTTCGTTTTCTTAAACTTATACAAACAACGTATTATCTTAACAAAGAATTTACATTTAACCGCCATTGCTTTTGTTTATAATTTATAACTATCGTTTCACAGAGCCTACTCAAAAGTTATGAGCTTTTATTGCAAACATGTATTTTGCGGCCTAGCAATAATAAATAGTTTCTAAGCAATTCTCATATCAAGCAGTGCCACGTTTGCTCTGTTTACTTCGCCATTATCAGCTTCATTACGTACGCGGCGTGTCAACAAAGGTCAGCTTTTCTCTGCTGTCATAACACGTAGCTTTATTAAACATTCTGTTTTATTTGCAATACCACACCTTCACATTTATATTACCACTGATAACTGCAACACCAAAGCTCTCTTGCCAATTCGGGTTTCCTGTTATTGCGATGGCTATCTGGCGAAGAGCTGATCAACACGAAAACGCTGAAACACCCGCATTTCCCAAAGATTATGAAACTGACCTTCAAAATGAAATGGGCTTAGGTCTAAATTGATACTAAAGGCAGATTTAAGTCTAATTAGGTCGTACAGTTTTCAACCGATCTTTCTCTACGTGGCGTAACAATGCGTTAGGCCCAATTTGTGCCTGGGCCTCTAGATGGGCCCCCAGACGGTTAATTTAATTCTAATAATAGGTCGTTTCCGTATAGACAAGCAATCACATATTATTTTTTTATGTCACATTAAACTGAACATGTTGGATCGGTAACTTAAGCGATTTATTGGTCGGGGTATATATAGCGACCGTTATTGGTCGAGAATTATAAAAACTTGAAATAACGTTAAAATAGATTGAGCAGGTGTGTACGCCATCTTTAGACGAAATCATTTTGTATCATAGTTACTAGCTAAAGCAGCAAAAAGCATATTCGATTTCCAGCAAAGTGTTTTTATTTACTAAGTAAAAAGGTCATAATATAATAAATACATTGAGTGGTCAATACAATTTCACTGGTAATAGATAATAATTAATTCACTGTTCATGCTGGGTTCACCAGTCAGCATGGGTCTCACTTCCGCAAACGAAGCCGGCAGCAGCAGTTCAGCGCCGTGCCAGTAGGCGTATATTGCTGGTTTTGACCACGCGTACTTACAGCCCGAACGTGGATGTGAGCGTATGTCAACCGGAGTATCCCGGGTTTCAGGTCCTTTAAGTACTAATTACCAGAGAACTCCCCATCCCTAGTGGTAACGTGAACCTCTGTATGTCAAGGTTTCATACCTTCATCATACAATAACACCTGAAGTACATACGCTTAATACACTGCGCTATGAGGACACCTTTTATTTTGGGCGGTTGATTCGAACCAGCGGAAATATTGCGCCTGCGGGCGCACGCGGCGGGCGGGAACGCGGAAATATTGCGCCTGCGGGCGCACGCGGCGGGCGGGGACGCGGCGGGACGCACCTGCGGGTGCGGGGTTGGCTGCCTTTGCGGGTGGGGCTCATGCTGAGCCCTGGTGGTTAGCTTATGAACTAGTGAATTAATTATTATCTATTCTAGTGAAATTAATAATTATTCCTCAATGTAAGTATTTATTATAAATATGATATACACTTAGTAAAAATAAAACACTTTTAATACAAATCAGATAACTTGTGCACCGCTTAACAGCTAAAATGACTATGATTTTAAAATGAGTTTGGGTCTAAAAGATAATAAAACACACACCTGCTCAAATACAAGTTTAAAGAACAACGTTAATTTTCAAAAGACGATAAAATAATTCTCGACCAATAACATACGAGGTCATATAGAGATAAGGATTACTCCGACCAATCACAAGTAAGGAAAACATTTCCTTCTTACCTGCTTAAAGGATCTTACCGATCCAGCATGTTTCAGTTTGAAATATATTTATAAAAATAATAATAACAATGATTCTTGTCTATACGGGAAATACCTTTTGACCTGGTATTAGGATTAAATTAGCCCGTCTACAAAAAGGCTTATCCTAAATTTAGGCCTAAATTTAGGCCTAACGTAGTTATTGCACCACATTTTACAGAAAAAGGTCAGTTTGAAATATATTTTGACCTGGAATTAGGCTTAAATCGCCCCGGGTTACAAAAAGGATTATCCTAAATTTAGGGCTAAAGTAATTTCAACACATTTTACAGAGAGAGGTCAGTTTCGTATCTGTAAGGAGTGCGGGTAGGTTGTGTTTTCTCGTGATGATTGTCAATGTACATAGATAATAATAATAATAATAAAGAAACCGAATTTTTTAAAAAACTTTGAAATATTTTTAGTTAACATCGAGTGAATAATATAAATGTAAGGGAATAATTGTTATTTTTAAATAAAAACTTAGAATGATTTTAATAAAATACATGTTATGTTAGCAGAGAAGAACTTATTTTGTTATTTTTATACTTATTACATTGCTAAAGATGATGTAAAGCAGTAAGTCAATAGAACAAAACGTGGCATAGCTTGGTGTAGATGGGGCTGGCCCTACTGATTTATTGCTTTAAGGTACGTAAAATATATGTTTTTAATAAAATTTCATAAAATTTTAGTAAAAGTTATTTTAAAACTTGATAGTTATAAAATTTATAAACAAAAAGTATTAACAGTTAATAATAAATTCTTTGTTCAAAGATAATGATTGATTTATTATAGAAGTTTTAAGAAACTTTGAAATAATTTTAGTTATATTTGAATGAGTAATATAAATGTACGTGTTTAATTAAAACATAAAATGCTTTAATAAATTATACGTTATATGTGTAAGTAAATCTGCGTGTGAGTGTAAGTAAATCTGCGTGTGTAAGTAAAGCTGTGTGTGTGTGTGTGTGTGTGTGTGTGTGTGTGTGTGTGTGTGTGTGTGTATAAGTGTAAATGTAAGTGTCTATGGGTAAATGTAAGTGTCATAGTGAATGAGTGTCATAGTGAATGTGTGTATAAGTGTCATAGTGAATGTGTGTTCTAAATAATAATAACAATAGGCATGAAGTAAATAACACTAAGTATAATAATAAAAATAAAAATAAAATAATAAAAATAATAAAAATAATAATAAAAATAAAAAAAATAATAAAAATAATAATAAAAATAAATAAAAATAATAATAAAATAAATAAAAAGTATTAAAACAAAATAAAAAACATAATGTTAATAAATATATGAGTTAAAACAGTAAAGCAGAAAGTTAAAACAGTAAAGCAGAAAGTTAAAACAGTAAAGCAGAAAGTTAAAGCAGTAAAGCAGAAAGTTAAAGCAGTAAAGCAGTAAAACAATAGAGGTGTTACCTAACACCTAGGGGGGGATTAGTATGCTTTTGTTTTACTGCTTTACTGCTTTAACTCATGTTTTAGTAAAATTTCGTACAATTGTAGTAAAATAAAATGTTTATATATCAGATATAAAATAAATAAAAAGTATTAAAACAAAATAAAAAACATAATGTTAATAAATATATGAGTTAAAACAGTAAAGCAGAAAGTTAAAACAGTAAAGCAGAAAGTTAAAACAGTAAAGCAGAAAGTTAAAGCAGTAAAGCAGAAAGTTAAAGCAGTAAAGCAGTAAAACAGTAGAGGTGTTACCTAACACCTAGGGGGGGATTAGTATGCTTTTGTTTTACTGCTTTACTGCTTTAACTCATGTTTTACTGCTTTAACTCACATGTTTTTAGTAAAATTTCGTACAATTGTAGTAAAATAAAATGTTTATATATCAGATATAAAATAAATAAAAAGTATTAAAACAAAATAAAAAACATAATGTTAATAAATATATGAGTTAAAACAGTAAAGCAGAAAGTTAAAACAGTAAAGCAGAAAGTTAAAACAGTAAAGCAGAAAGTTAAAGCAGTAAAGCAGAAAGTTAAAGCAGTAAAGCAGTAAAACAGTAGAGGTGTTAATGCACACCTAGGGATTAGCGTTTTTGTTTTACTGCTTTTACTGTTTTTAACTCATGTTTTACTGCTTTAACCCATGTTTTTAGTAAAATTTCGTACAATTGTAGTAAAATAAAATGCTTATATATCAGACACTCTGATTTTTTTTCTTCTTACATACAATTTTTAAAAATTTATAAATTAAAAAGTATTAAGTAAAAAGTATTAAGTAAAAAATAATGTTAATAAATATATGTGTTAAATAATAGGTCTGTAATGAGTTACAGTTTTAGGTTCGCGAAAATGTTTTTAATAAAAATGTTTAAGTATGAAATAAAAATGAATGATTCATAGTATATTTGAAAAGAAATTCTTTGAAATGTTTAAGTATGAAATAAAAATGAATGACTTATAGTATATATATTTTTCATTCGCGCGGCGGTCGCACCTGCGGGTAAATTTCCATCCTTTGCGTGGGAGGGGGGCTTGCTGCGGCTCCGGTGGGCAGCTTATGAACGGGGGAAGACATTAATATTAACTCTGTTCTATGATGTGGGTAGAGCTGAGCCATCAAAGGTGATTTCATCAAAGATGAATCATCAATATAGATGGTATCAAAGATGACGTCATCAAAGATGAGTCATCAAAGATGAACCCCTTCAAAGTTGAGGCATCAATGCTGAGGCAATAATGCTGAGGCATCAATGCTGAGAGGCATTAATGCTGAGGCATCAATG
>JABUQX010140247.1:22500-25000 GCA_015478945.1 Trachelipus rathkii
GATTACATTTCTCTCTCTCTCTCTCTCTCTCTCTCTCTCTCTCTCTCTCTCTCTCTCTCTCTCTCTCTCTCTCTCTCTCTCTCTCTCTCCAAAATCGCAACTGGCCAACGAATGGTAAAAAATGCATAGTATTCAATACTATTTATGATTTTATGTGATTAACAATCAAATGGAAAATTGATAAAATAGAATGATTAATGGTAATAATTAATTTTATTGTTTAAGATCAATTGTACAACTTGTAATTATCCTTTTATTTACTAGGAAGAGTTTCTTCTTTTACCTCTATCGACCACACGCCTTTGATATATATATATATATATATATATATATATATATATATATATATATATATATATATATATATATATATATATATATATATATATATATATATATATATATATATATATATATGCGCAAGACTATGTATAAAGAATATGTATAGGGCAAAATATGAAGAGGACACAATTTTTATCTAAGAAGAATGTTTGGAGGAGGTGTGAAGGGGTGAGACAGAGGAAGAAAAATATTGTCACCGCTACTGTTTATGGCATTGATTAAAGTCATCAAAGGTCAGGGGAGAGGTGTGGGGATATGGAAAGAGAGATAGCGCGGACCGTCTCGGTGTGGAGTAGAAGTAGAAGGAATAGAAAGGAGTACGAAGTATTTCGCGGAAAACAGGTAAGGGACTACAAATGAACTTTGAAATAAAGTGATAGCGAGCAGTGAAGGCGAAGGTTGGAATCGTGGTAAATGGAAGGCGAGGAACGTGAAAATTTAAATATCAGGTGGATTATGCTCAGGACTGAGGTGTGATGCAGGAAATAAAGCGCATAAGATAACGAAACAAAGGGAAAATATCAAGGCTGTGAACTCTTTGATGGAAAAGGACCAATATATAAGGTGTGGAGTCAAAGAAATGTTATGAAGGAGTTTTAGCACCTATATTGTAATGCGGTGCAGAGAAATGGAGTACCAAAGGGACATGAATGTCGGGTTCCAGACAACCAGCACACCAAAATTTTTTTCTATTGGAAACAACTAAAAGATAAGATATCTCTCGCAAAGCCCCCAACAAGGGAGATGAATGGCAACCTCTGAAGATGAATGAACCTGTAGCAATAGTAATCAGATGGTGGGAACACTTGGAAAGGGAAGCAGGTGGACGGTTTGCGAAGATGGAGTGGACGAAGACCGGAGAATGAATGGAATCGGTGCAGAATTAATGAAAAATGTAGGCTTCTGATGGAAGAAATGGGGAGAGAAAGCACAATGGAAAATAGAGCCAGGTGGAAACGCCAACTAGGATTCGCCCCTGTCAGGTCGTGATTTTCCCTGAAAGATGACCTTCCTAAGGAAGGACAATCTACCTAAATATACAGTATATATATATATATATATATATATATATATATATATATATATATATATATATATATATATATATATATATATATATATATATATATATATATATATATATATATATATATATATATATATATATATATATATATATATATATATATATATATATATATACTCTCATATATATATATATATATATATATATATATATATATATATATATAACGTCTATGGAAAAAGATAGAGAGCTTTATGTATATATATATATATATATAAATGCTCTCTTATATATAGATACTATATATATATATAACATATACATATATATATATATATATATATATATATATGCTTTATGTAAATATATATATATATATATATATATATATATATATATATATATATATATATATATATATATATATATATATGAGATAACTATGTCCCGGACATTACCAGTAGCGTACGTGGAAGAATGAGGCAAATAGCTAAGAGAGAAAAAAGATGAGGTAAAATGACGAGTCACACTAGTTATCTTCATTGGGAAAGGATTGTAATAGATGAGTTCTCGAATTCACAGTGTCTTTTGTAGCATTTTCTATTTAAGGTGAATGATTCAACAGTTCAATGGCAAGAAAGAGGTTGGAGAACGTTAATTAGAGAAGGAGAGTTAAAAAGGAGAGGAAAATTCTCCGATTACCCTTTCAAGAACGCCCTTTTTTAGTACTGCCACCAGATATGAGATGCATACTCCATAAAATTATGATTAACTCCCTTATACACAGCTGGTTAGTGTAAATGGAGAAATGTAAGGGGAGTTCCCCAGCTTAATAAGAAAAAGAATGTCGGTATTGAACATTAAAATTATCAATAATGATGATTCAGGAAAAAGAAATGAATATTTAATGTTTACTATTTATGGTTTAAATAAGAGAAGAATTTAGAATGGTCAATTGAGTTGAGCAACAGATAGACAAAACAAATGAATTTAGTTGTGCTTAGCAGCACTAGTCCAACGAAAGAAGCCAACCACCACCCACCCATCCACCACTACCGACTCTCATTTGGTGAGGTGGAGAAAACATTTTAAAGAGTTTGTGATTGTGCAACAGTGAGTGTGCGTGTGTGT
>JABUQX010140248.1:0-15806 GCA_015478945.1 Trachelipus rathkii
GTTGCATGGAACAATCAATTGGGTGTTTTAACGTTTTCGTATGTTGAAACGCTTTGCGTTTTCGTGCGCCCACTTCTGTTACCTGTGCAAATCTACATAAATCCTAAATGATTTGTCTTCTCCTCCCATATTATCCAATCATTTGTTTCAATGTACAGATTTGATTCATACTCTACTGCTTTAAACTTCTTTTGTTTCTTCACACCCAAATTAGTCAGCTGAGTCATTACCACTTTCTTTTAATGAAATATAGCATACATCTTCCCTACAACACTCAATTAAACTAATTACCCTACAATACCTACAGTTACCTTCCCCTTACCCCTTATATAAATTTTCAATATTATCTCTCAGTCCTCAGGACTATTACCCTCCCATGACAGTTGTATGACTTAGATCAAATGTAAGTATATATATCTAGCTATATTATATGTATGTATATAATATATATATATATATATATATATATATATATATAATATATATCTATATCTATATTATATATAATATTAATGTGTAATAATATTATATAATAATATTATATATATATATATAATATATATATAATAATACAGAGTTATATATATATATATATATATATATATATATATATATAATATAAGAGTAAAAACATTAAAATTTATATACAGATATATCTCTTATAATAATAATATATATATATATATATAAATATATAACTCATATAATATATATATATCATATTTTAATAATAGACACTCATATATATATATATACATATATATATACTGCTCTCTTTTTCTTATATATATATATATATATATATATATATATACTCCCTTTGCCCAAACCCCTAAACTCAAACCAAAAAGACCCCAATTCCCCTCCTCTATCGCCCAATCTCTCTGCTTTGCTCCATCAGTAAATTACTAGTAAAGAAATTAATATTAAATAAAATTTCCCAATCCATTCCTCCCAGACTTCCAACACGGATTCAAAAAGCAACAGGCTCTACAACCACGGCCCTGCCCTCTCATTTTATCGTGGCGGCTTCAACCAATCACCTTCCCACAGATCTATACTCACAGCAATAATTTATAAACAAAGCATTCTATACCGTCCCCACACACATCCTTATCAAAAAAATCCACTCTCCCCTAGTAAATAATGACAAAAAATGTCTTTCAATTTCCTCATCAATAATTTTTGAAAGTTTATGCAAACGACCTCTCCCATTCATTAAATTGCAAAACTGGAATTTAGAGAACCAACTTCTTTTCTGTTTTGTTAACTTCTGTGGCAGATTGCTGCTATTGACAAATCCACCAAACTTATTGCTTATGCAGACGACATCAGTCTTATTCCCAACACCACGTAAAATACATTACACAACTTATACCAGGGCTGTCTACATTTACTAGAAAATTAGTTGTCCTGTAACGAGAATGACCACATCTCCATAGGGTCGCCATGCCATTTTCCCGACACTGACCGTCATCAATCACTCCCTCCATCCCATAATCACCCTGTACAACAACTATCATTCCATTAAACAAAACTAAAAATATTTGGACTTACCTGCACGACACTCCTTATAGACGTTCTCCCACCCCCCATAGACCAAATCACTTCCACAACTCAACGTAAACTAAACACCCTCCGAACTTTATCGTAAACACACACTCACTACTACCTATAAGCAACTTCTTAGAATAGTTCTAAACTGTGCTCACCAGCATGGTTCCCAGCTCTCTCAAAATCGAACACAAATAAATTACAAATCTCTCAAAATATAGCCCTCAGAATTATCACGGGTTGCACTAAAAACCACCCCAATCCAACATTTACGCAAGAAACCTCCATCCTCCCCATCTCCACTGCAGATGGTGGGACTGGTATCAGAAACCGTACACAACCCACCCTTGTCGCAAATTATCTCCAATTTATCGACAAGACTAAATCCCCCAACCCACTTCATAGCTCAATTCCTATTACAACGCTTTACAACCTAAATACCCCCCGCCTCCCAGCCGATTAAGCGTTTACATATCACCATCCAACCTTTGCTGCGCTGTGCTGTGACACATTTGTCAAACACCCCACTACAGCTTTCCCAGAGATGAAACGCTGTCCAGAGAGCCGACGGACTCGCCGGGTGAATGGGGATTGCCAGCTCAATGCAATGCATAATGCAGTTCAAACTAGACGTGTGCTCTACCCGCACTTGGAATGTACTTTGGTGCTCAAAGATACTATTCAAACACCTCCTTCTCAGGTGCTCTGTATCAGTGCCCCACTCCGACCTCTTTATATCTTTGCTCCTCGACCTGTGGAACCATCCGGTGGCGGCAGCTGACTTCCTGGAAGCAGTGTGACCCTCCAATTAAGGTGGAATTAGAATTTACAGTATATATATATATATATATATATGTATATATATATGCCTGCTATATATATATATATATATATATATACCTCTATATATATATATACTGCCACTCATATACTATATATATATATAACACTACATATATATATATATATATATATATATATATATATATATATATATACTCATATATACTCTATTCTTTCTATCTCTGCTCTCTTCTATATATATCATCTTATATCATATATATACCATATCTCACTATATATATATATATCTTAATAATATATATATATCATATATTTCTATGCTGTATGATATACCATATAATAATAATAATAATATATAATATATCATATATATAAAAATATATATATATATATACCTCATAATAATAATAATATATATCCATCATATCTTATATATATATCAATATATATATATGTATATATATCATATATATATATAATATGTATATATCTCACTGCCTCAGTCATTGGCGCTTTTCATCAGTTTTGGTTGCGCCGCTTCTCAATATTCACGATGGACCTGTTAGCTCGTTTTTATATATATTTTCAGTCATTCTCTGTTGGGCCAGCGCTATATGCCTTTTGCGTCTGCGACTTTCGCGGCCGGTGCGTCGTTCGCTAAATTTATTTACAAAGTAAACTTTAGTTAGATAACAAAAGCATGTTTTGCGGGAAGGCAGCTGCCAGTTTCTTAATTAAAAACATAATGAATTAACATATGTATTTCTATTATCCTCTATATAGTCTTTCAATGGTCCAAAATAATTTTTCCAAAGTCATGTTCTTAGCCAGAAGGAACCCAGCCCTCAAAGTTTCCCTCATCTAAAGAGGCTTCTTGGCCCTTAGTATGTCCCTGTTTGTGCTGAAAAGCCTCTCTACAGCACTGCAGAGGCTGGAAGGGGATATTATATTTAGTAAAATGAGGTGCTCTAAGACACTCCCACTGTCTTTGTGCTGGTTGGAGGAAGGACAGACATCAACTCTGCTGGAAGACACTCCATATCACGCTGAACCGCCGGGCGTCCTCCATCACTGCTGCTGGTTGACCGGTTCTTTAAAACAATCAAATTTTCACTAAAAGAAGGCAAAATCAGTGTCCCTCGAAGTTTCTTGCTTGAAGTTTATATCATATAAATGATAAATAACACGCCATAACAACGTTCTTACCCAACATGTATTACCCCATTTTTGATCACACATATCATTGAAGTGGAGCCAGTTTAGATACAGCTTAATATGTAGGAGTGATAATGTCAGTATGTGATGTTAAAAGTAATATTGTGGGTTCAAAATGCAAGTGCTGAAATTATAGGCACAAATTGCCAATTACCGAAGACAAATTACATTGATGCCACTGTTTTGAAGCTGCAGTACCAGTACCGGTAACTCAGAAGTGTTGCTTAGGTTAGTACATTTTCAGTCTCATGTGGCAGACCCAAACCTGGTGATGACACTCACGGGTTTCAAATTCGATTTAAGTAAATTAACTATACTAAGAACTTATTTATAATATATTTGGATATATTTTTTAATTATTTTATTTTACAAATCATATTTTTCAACTTGAGTCAACTTGAATAAGTTTCTTCGGTAAACTGGTTGCCAATTCATTTATTTTTGGTTACTTATTTTGAAATAGAAAACTATATATATAGATTTATTTCTTTCTACTAATTGTGATAAAGTAAAATGTTTTGCCATATATATATATATATATATATATATATATATATATCTCTATATATATATATACATATATATATATATATATATATATCTGCTCTTATCTCTTCTCTTCTCTTTATATATATATATATCAGGGCATGTCTCCCCTGGAATTTAGGCATCTTCGTCCACATATCTAATATTTTTAAGTTTAAATAAAGAAATTAAATATTATAGTATACTAAATTATTAAAAAATTTCATATAAATTGAAAAAAAGTATTTTTGCTTCATAAACTAAAAAGAACTATAATAATAATTAAATTCATTTCAGAAATTCTCGTTCCTACTCTGATCATAGAAGTAAAATTGTATGCTACGGACGGACGAATAAACGTCATTTTTATAGTAAGTTATAAGGGAGCAGGTCACTCAGTGCCCATATAATCCAGCTACATATGAAGCACTTCCAACAGCTCTCGTAAATTTGCATGAAATGTGTGAAAAGTACGAGAAGTAGTGTTGTGGCAGTTTGTTTGAAATTTTGTATGAAATGTTTTTTCAGATATTCCATTTGTTACTTTTTTAAGATGATATTATTTACTCTCATAAATAATTGAAATATTCCCTAAAACAGGTTTGTAGTTATAATCAAAAAAACTTTAAAAAACTTGTCTCAGAGCCAGGAGTGGCACGACAATCTGACAGACTGTTGGAATTTGAAAGAGAGAAAATAACAATTGAACAGCTTTAGTGAGTCTTAGTTATTAGTAAATATAAAGATTATAGTATATGTCAGTTGCTTTAATATAAGATAAATGGATAAGTAAACATAGTGTTAGAATGGACATCTTTACGTTTTCGTTAGCTGAGTATGTATATATACTAGCATATATCTATATATATAATATGTAATATATATAATATGTGTATATATATATATATATATATATCATATATATCATATATATCTCTCTCCTCTCCCTCTCTCTCATCATCATATTCTTTAATATATATGTATATACTCTACGCCCCTTCGAACGAGGGTGTAAGTCCGTAAAGTGGGGTATCTTAATATATACATATGTATATCTCACTCCTTGCTATATATAACCTATATGTATGTATATATATCTATATATATATATACCTTATATATATACACATATCTGCTTCCTTGTACTTATATATATATATATATACATATATATATCTGTATATATATTATATATATATATGTATATACTATACATATATGTATATATATATATACTCATATGATATCTCTCATATCTTACCACTCTCTATATATATATATATATATACTTTACCTGAAAAACAACGAAAAAACGTATCTTTATAAATCACGATACTTTAACAACATAATCATCACTGCTTTAAAATAGTTAACAGATCTCATTTTATAACAGCACATTCTCTGCGTTCAAATTTTGTTGGAAAACATTCTTATTACTCTCAGTTAGTTATGCTGGAGCATGCATAACAGTCGTCTGTGTTTTGACATCATGCTATTACCATTCTGGGTTGAAACATCGCTAAAACTCAAAGAAATAAAAATAAATATCTTTTATGTATGAGTTAAAAGATTTGACAGACCTAATTGTGAACTGAACATAAGATCTGAGACATAAGAATATGAGAACGGTAAAAACCACATGGTTTATCGTTGTCCGCTTGACTACATACCAGGCAGTATCAGTGCCGATCTTAGCCTTTCAGACGTCGTTTGGTTGCCGACCTGATCGCCGATTTGGGCCGATTCAGGAGCTAGTGATCCATCATAAATGTGGTGCCCCGACAAATGCGTGCATTCCAATAAACCTTCAGTTCATGGTCTTTATTGTATCAGATGTATTTCATGTGCGCTGAAACCACTTCGGTGAGAGCTGATCAATGTATATGATTTAATATCTTCATGACAGATCAACCACTCCTTAAACTCATTTTTGATCGTGCGCTCAACGGCCTCTGCGACAAGGCTTCATTGGAAATTGGCTTAGCCTCATTACTGGATTGTGCTTTTAGCCATCCCAGATCAGCACATGCTTTCAACCTCTTAATTTTCTTAATTCTTCCCTGATTAACTATTATCCCATGTTCTACTTCAAGAAGGAATTTGTTAAATATCTAGCGGTATCAATGAATGTAAATATTTTGTAGACTTGTATCATGTCCCCTCTGAGAAATCAGCCTTTCTACAGAAAACATTCCTAACTCCTTCAGCCTCTCCTCATGGCTCTTACCCTCAAACCCAAATCATCTTGTTTTGCTCCACATTTGCATTCTCCTCTGTATAATCAGTCAGTTGCATGAAAGTAAGGCTAGGCAGTGCTGTGCTCTGTACTGACTGGCTTGTGGCTATTATACAGAGTTTGCTTATTGCTCATACATCATGTAAACAACATTTGCAGTTATTAGGCCAAACATCTTGATGGCTTTGTTTTCTAACTTCAAACACTGATTATATTACTTTCAAGTGCTTATATAATCTCAAATATTTTCTTTCAGTTCTGAATAGCAATCCCAATTCATCTGTAGTTAAAGGGGCTTGTTTGAATGACTTTAGATTTGAAGAAAGACATTCCACTACTACTTCTGATAAATTCATTTTGCCGCTTATCTTGCCACCGGAAGGTTTATCGGATCATTGGTCTTTGTATCTTCATGTTCCCACTGGCTGAAGGTGATGCCAGCTGTAATCATCTTTTGGCTTGACTTGCGCGTTTGGTTCTGGGTCACCAATGTTACGCTATGCTGAGGGTGTTAGCTGAACCTTTGCTGTTGGAACGCCCTCTTCACTATTTTCGTGGTGGTTGTTTCTTGCTGGTTTATTTTTCATTCTCTATTTATGACATACTCTTTGATCAGCCATGGCGCCATACTTTGTGCCACGTTTGTGGCCAGCACCAGTCATTTTCATGTGGGACACCCATCCAGAAACTTACTAAGTCTGGTGCTATGGCTATCAGGATCTTATAGTTAATCACAGTCAAATATCTATTCATAAATTCTGAAAAGTTTGTCTGACATGACCTACCTTTCTGAAACCGTGCAAGTCAGTTTTCATACATGACTATCTTTAAAATATTTCCTCTATATAGGCCCAACAATGTAACTTTTCCAGAGACAGCACACAACCAGATGTTCGCTGACTGGCTATGTTTCCCAAAATGTTCACTTCTGCTCTTATAATGGCACAACATGCTGTTTCCAGTCATCTGGTACCTCTGTCTTATAGATCATAAATCAAATTCAGTGTTTGTTGCTGTTCTACCTCTTAAGAATTCTTATATATATCCCATCAGGCCCTGCAGCTTTACCTGGATCAATATCGTCTAATAAACGTTTACTATCTTTTACGTCAAATTCAATTCATAAGTCTATTTATTACATGCATACAAGAACTATTAGTCTCCAAACTATTATCTGTCTTTCCTCAGTAAGCTTTGAGCAAATAGCATTGAAATGTTGACAACTCCTTAATAGAACTCACTAAATTTTTCATCAATTTTTAGCAATAACTATACTATTCTTACTTAATTTATAAAAGCTAAAAAAAACTTCTTCGGGTTCTTATTACTATTCCTTGCTAAATTAATTTCTGCCTCTCTCTTTTGCCTTCATGTAACTTCCATTAAGTTCGTTTATTTTCCTATAATTTTCTAATCATCTTCCCTATTACTACTGCCAGATATTTTTAAAACATCCGTTAATTTTCTCTTTTATCTCTCTATTCCACTAAACAGCTTTTCTCTTCGCCACCCTAATTGGTTTATCTTTAAAACAAACTAACTGAATATTCATTAAATTTGCTTAAAATGTTCCCACATGATAAAACAGTTTTGGTCTTTAAACTCTTTATCCCAGTCAATTATACTAAGCATCTCAAAATTTGCTAAAATCGTTATTTCGGAAATCTAAGATCCTTTCCTTATTAACCTGCAATTTGGGCCCAGATATCACATTCATTTTAAATCTAATTATATTATGGTCACTAAGTCCTAAATTCTCCTAAACTCTAACCTCATCCACCATACTTTCATCGTTAGTTAATATTAAATCTAACAGTGCATCGTGTCTTGTGGGTTCTTGGACCACCGGGCTCAAAAAATTATCTTGTATACAATTTATGAATGCAGAACTACTATGGTCTATAGTAGAAAAAGAATCCCATTGTCTGCCAGGTAACACCCATTATGACTATACCTTTCTTTACGCAACGGCATGCTGTGCAATTTCTTTTTGTTTCTGGTCTAATTCGCGACTCTGGCCGGAAGTCATAAAAATACTTTCTATTCTAGTTTATTAAACGCGAGATATCCACTGTACCGATTCAATATCGCGGTGGTTTAAAGTCAGTCGTAGCCTGAATTGAATATTGCTTTTAATATAAAAAGCGCCACACCCCACCTTTCTTTCCTCTACGCTGGTATAAAAAGTGAATATCCGTCTGTCTCATATTCCTGAATAGAGTCTCCATATAGTTCTTCATTAACCCATGCCTCAGTTATGCAAATAATGTCTAGATTCTCATTTATGGTATGTAATCAGCTCATCTTTTTTATTTCTAAGGCTATGAGCATTTGTGTAAAAGCATTTTATATTCGAAATGCTGTTATTTTATTGCTATCATCCTTATTTGAGCCTGTAACACTAGTTTTATTTATATCACCACTATTACCGTTACCATTGCTATTATTTGTATCCAGATATATTACATCCCCCAACTTTACTAGTTTTTGCTAAACAAGTCTCCAACCTGGTGCTGAAAAGCCCAACACCTTTACGACTCAGTGAACTCCATCTGCTGCAAAAGATCTTGTTCAGAAATTCTCCACAAATCCAAAAACCTAATATTTTCTGAAATACATAAATTCTAATCCTTTCATTTACACCTAAAGCCCTACTCCCCATTCCTGACCTGCCTAACCTAGGTAAAATCCCAGAAATCATGCACATTCTTCCCACAAGCTTTCATCTTCTGAATCAATCTCCTATAATCTGCTATTAATTCTTCTGACCTTCTATGTCCTATATCATTTGTACCCACATGCAATAATCTGAATCAACATTTGTAGAATCAATCTCTATCTATCCTATCCACGATATCACTCACTCTGGCACCTGGATAACACACTCTCAATCGTTTCTTTTTGTTCTTAGTTTGAAAAGTCCTATCTAGGTATCGTATCATAGAGTCTCAATTAGCAATTTATCAGTCTTCCCTTCAGAAAACTCAACATTACCATTGGCACTCTGATCCCTCTCCCCATCTGGAAGACAGTCGAACCTGTTACTGCAGGTCACAGGCTGACTTGACTTTCGAATCATCTTTAAATTATTATTTCTGGTTTCTACAACTCTATATTCATCTGCAGACCTATTATACACTACTTTTTATCCTTTTCCCTCTCATCTTCCTGCCTAGGTGAATCACTATTCATATCTACCTATCCCGCTCCCCCCTTGCCTCGACATCCCTACTAACTTTTTTTCCTAACACTTCCCTCCTTTCTCCAACTCAAATACTTCTTCTTTCAATCCATTCACATTTTTCACTCAGTCTTCAATCTCCTTCCTTAACAACATTCTCTGCATTCAAATCACAAGCAGGGCATCTATTCACATATTCATCTTACAGTCCCACAAGATATCACACAGAGCATACATACTTTAAATTATTATTAGCTTACTACCCTGTACCTATTATTTTACCAACTACAGTTTAAATATCACTAAAGCCTAAAAAGAAATAAACTTATCTTTTAAAAATAGGTTAAAAAATTTAAGAAACAAGCCTATTACAGCTTAGCCTAGCCAGGGATATCTCAAAACAAGTTTGAATATAGCCTAGCCTAAGGCAGTAAGGCTATATAAAAATTATAAAGTAGGCTTAACTTTAGCCTTGGCAAACTTAATTTAAATTAAATTATCACCAGATTAATATAACAATTGTTAAAGACTGTAGTTAAATAGAGAAAAACTATTTAATAATTCAAATAAACCTGCAACACACAGTAGGCTATACAGGAAATCTCTTAACTACTCTAGCCTAGGGTTAACCTATCAACCACTAACTGAGTCCAATACTCAACTTAGCCTATGCCAGGGATATATAAAAATTATAAGGTAGGCTTAACTGTAGTCTATGACTGGGAAACTTAATTTAATTTAAATTATCGCTAAATTAAAGTAACAATTATTAAAGACTGTATTTAAATACAGAAAATCTATTTAAGAAACCAAATAACACACAGAAAACTGTAAATCTCTTACCTATGTTAGCCTAGGGTTAGGCTATCAAATTTAAATTATCACAAAATTAATATAACAATTGTTAATGAATAATGACCGTAGGTAGATACACACAGTAGTGTAGTTAGATACACAACGCTAATTTGTTTACTAAATTCACTTTCAAATACACAAATTATAGTAGTAAAATGGGAGAGCAAAAATAAAAACACCCTCACTCAATGGCCACTAAACTTCATTAAATTATAGATCGCTCAAAAATCGAATACAATGCCTTTGCAATGCTGGTACTTGCCGCTACCGTAACTCAATCGATAGAGTGACAGAGTCGCATGACATGGGCCCGGGCTCGATCCCTAGTCCGGATTTTAGGTAGCAATTACTTAGAGAAGTTCCCCTCCTAAAATAGGGCTATGCCCGTGAGGTGTGAACTTTATTTAAAAAAAAAAACTACCCTCCAGAATTCTGCCATATATATATATAACGAAATAATAACGCCACTAATTTTCAAAAAGTGGTTCAAAATCGATATGACTTAATTTTTCACATTAAAAGCCATAATGTGCCCCCAGGAACGCAACTTGAACTAATGGTTGTGTTCCTGCGCATTTTTTGAAATCTTCGATTAATATAATTTTCCATAATGGTATGACTGATATCTTAGTGGTGAAGCGCATTATCAATCACAATTTTTCTATTTCAAAAGCATTCTAGGATTCGAAGTCAATGTTTATGTTTGCAAAGAAGGGATCAAGCAGATGAAGAGCACGTAAAACATAAAAAGTAAAGAACTGATACGACATATTGACCTAGCTAACCATCAGGAGTCGCAAAAATTTATAGTCTTTATAAATTATGTGGATTATTCCTGATGTGACGTCATTAGTCTAGTGACGTTGATACTTTTCAAAATGTGATTCGAAAACGTTAAATCTTTATTATTTTTATCCAACTTATGAGTCATAATTTGTCCACACGAACGCAACTACACTAGGAGTCATAATATGCCCACAGTTTAGGTTGTGATTTGCCCGCAGTAACGCAACTAATGTTATTATAGCTTTTTTCCTGTCAACATGTGCAGATTCAATCTGGTAACAAACACTAAAACCTGTTCCTCGTTGGAAAAAAAAGCCGAAGGTTTTTTTTCGCGTGTTTGACTTTTAAATGCCCATATAAAATAATTTATTACAAATAATAATAGTACAAAAACAACGTGAAAGAGGAACTATATGACCATCCGACAGATATTTATTTGTTTGGTGAAATCGTTTACGAAAAAAAAATTTGTTTTGTGAAATCTTTTACGAAAAAAAAGATTAAGTCGAATTGACAAAAGTTTTGTGCTTTGCAGAGTTCTTTTTTGACATAGACTACGTATCATCTTCGGCATCACAATGTTAAAATTTGTTGTAAAATAATGTATTAGATTTAAATATTGGTAATTATATAGTTCAGGACGGTAACCTGGCATTTAGTTGGGTAATTGAGGAGTTTCACTCGATCTCAATCATTTCACAACTTTATTAAAACTATAAACATTTAATTTACAAAAGTGGTATAAAAAAATTATTTAAAGTGTTTTCTACTGATTTTCGTACATTTTATGTAGTTATATATTTTAAAGAAAATTTGAAAAAATAATGCTCCAAAAATTTTATCCAGTTAATTTTACTGATTTTGGAGTTTGGATAGGGATACCACTATCTATGTTTTTTTTTCTGATTATTGATATTTCAATTTCATTAATTTTTTTCAATAACAATTTTTTACAATGCATAGACAAAATATAGCTACATAAATAATTAAAAAAAAAATTTGAAATTTTAAAGTAATTATTTTATGGGTAATTTATAGAAAGGTCCTCTAAACAGATTTTTATAAAAATCATGGCATAGGTTCTAAAAAAATTATAATGAATAAAAAAAAAAAATGATCAGTCTCTTTAGGAAAAAAAAAGTTACAGCCTCTCAAAGTTTGGAATTTTCCCATAGGGTTTTCTTATATATTTATATAAAAAAAAAACTGAACGGGCCTAGATTAAATTCTGGTAATCATGGCTATGCTACTATTTTTTTTGGTCTTCCCTTGCCCTTATTTTGTAAAAATACAATTGCACAAAACCCTTAATCCACCAAACAAAATGCAAACATTCTTGCAGCTCATTTCACAAAGCAGTCAAAAACCCATAAACCCTCAAAATAGGAAAATTGTTAAAGCTTTCAATAAAACAAAACTATCATGACCCAACAATAGAAATAACTACAACTGACTTAGAAAATATAACAAAGGCACTTAAAAACTCACCAGCAACTGGCCCAGACAGCAAAATAATCTTAAGAAATCAACAAACTACTCGAAAAAACCTATACTAAACAAAATAACTACACATCACCAAACACAAATTCCAATATGGCTTCAAACAAAACCATTCAACCACAACCGCACTCATAAACATTATTCAACCCATAATTAACCAGGGTTGGTATTAAAAAACCTACCCAAAAAATAAATGCAAATGCTAAGTTGTAAGTAGTTTTATTTGGATTTTTTTAAATTTTAGCTATTATCAATAATTTGAGAGATTTTTAAAAATTACTAATATACAATAATAATTATATTATGTTTCATTATTAGTGAGCCTAGTTGCACATTGTTTAAGATTTTCACTGATATACCTTTTAAATATTTGAAGTAAATGAGAATGAAAAGAAATTAATTTTTAAAATTTAGCATAAAGTTTAAATGAATGTATCTAAATTTTATTGACTAGAAGATAATAACTAGATTCCATTATTAAAATTACTAAATAAACTTTTCAGTAAATAAAGAAGTAAAATTTCTTTCCTCTTTAGTTATAAATTTACTAGAATATATTTTGAATTTCCATTATTTTAAATTTATATAGTTTGCAATAAAGTATAGAGCTAACTTGTAATATTGGATTGAATTAAGTCAGTGAATGAATCACATTTTCCAATCTTATTTCACATTAGTAACTATCTGGCTGTCCAACCTGTCTTATATATTTATCCTTTCAAGTTTTTGAACTTTTTCTGACCCCAAGTCTATTTCAAACTTTTGACCAAATAAGAAGGGCTATAAGTAGAGAAAATTCTTTCAATTGATCCAAAACCATTTTTGTTAATGAAATATATATATATATATATATATATATATATATATATATATATATATATATATATATATATATATATATATATATATATATATATATAAGGTTTGGATAAAAAAAAAACAGCCTAACAATTTTTTTGGTGGGGTTTTAAAATTTTTTTATTTTGAAAAAAAAATAAAATGATCAATAATTAAATTTTTTTTGTGTCATTTCAGTATTATTTGACAAATAAATTAATAAATAGGTATAAAATTTACAAATTAAACATATAATTTAATAACAGACATTGTCCAATTCCTATTGCTGAATGAATGTCATTTCCCAATTGGTGAAACTTGTAAAGGTAAATGGTATTGCTATTGTTACAGGTTATTGATAGTAATGACATAACAAGACCATCTTAAGCAAAGTAATTTAGTAATATATTGAAATTTATATTATTGAAACTTTGAACATTGTCATCATCAGGATCTGAGGCTCTGGGAAGCTAGTAAGTTATCTACCAATAGTTAAGTAGTTATCTAGAAACTAGGTAGGATTGCACTGGATACCTCCCTAAGGAGCTGCCCACCAACATACCAGGTCTGGGTTTTTATGGTAAAACCTGGGTAAAATTGGGAGATTTTAATATATATATATATATATATATATATATATATATACTGCTATATATACTATATATATATATATATATATATATATATATATATATATATATATATATATTTAGCTGGTAATACTGTGAACAGCGACCCACATTTGAGACAAAAGATTTTCTAAACTGTGAACAGCGTTACACATTTTGAGACCAAAAATTTTCTAAGTTCAGAAAAGTTAAGTTAGTTGGGTTTTAAGAAGAGCTGTTTAGTAATGGCTTCTGCCATAATTCCAAACTTGACACTAAAAATTTTCTTAAAACAACAAGATTGTAGCTCTTATAACTAACAGAAAATTTTCGGGTCTCAAAATATTATTAATTCTATTTTCTTTATATATATATATATATATATATATATATATATATATATACTCTCTTTCTCTATATATATATATATATATATATATATAGGAGTTGGGATAAAAATATATATTTTTTTCTTAAATTACTTTTTTCATGTATATCAAGTCTTTTAGGGTTTTTAACATTAAAATACAGTAAATACATTATGGTAAAAATTTATGCAATATAAGTAGAGTTTAGTACTTGGTAAAGTTTTATTAGTGCTCTGGGGCAGTGGTTCCCAATCTTTTTTCTAGTGGCGCACCCCTACCATGCACTATCCCTTTCCTACAATATATATATATATATATATATATATATATATATATATATACTATATATATATATATATATATATATATATATATATATATATATATATTTACTATATATATATATATATATATATATATATATATATATATATACTATATATATATATATATACGGTATATATATATATATATATATATATATATATATATATATATATATATATATATATATATATATATATAACTTATATATATATATATATATATATATATATATATATACTATACTTTCTTATATATATATATATATATATATATATATATGTAATAATAATATATGTATATATAATTAGAGTTTTTTTCTTCATTAGCATGGCATGCTTGTGAGGTATTTAAGGTGACACCCCAAATTTAATGATAACAGTGAGAGAATCTAAAATGGAATTACTTTTTAGTTTCTATTTGTTAATAATAAACCCTAAATTTTGTATAACAACCAGCACCTGATGAGGTTTCAGAAAAGAAACAAAAATTTGTGCTTAAGTAAATTATTAAATAGTGACTCTCCTTCTAAATTATTAACAAGATTCTATATAAAGGCTTCTTATTATATACCTAATCCTTTAGCGATAATTGCTGAATACGTACAATACATTCAATTTAGCTGATACCAACTTAGGAGATCTTAACTACGAACTTAGGAAAAAACTTCTCAAATACAGAGATCAAATGATTTCATCTAATATTTAGTGATGGGACTGATTAATGCGTCCATGCGTCATGGCTATTTTTTACATCGTCATCGTCATCGGCCAATTTTTGCTGATTATTTTGCGATTAATTAGGAAGCCAACCATTAAGATCATATTGAATAATTTTAAAACTCAATTATATTAATAGTAATAAATAAGTAATAATAATAATAATAATAATAATTTTATATATATATTTATATATATATATATATATATTTGCTATTTATATTTTCATATATAATATATATATATATATATATACTTCTATGTAACTATGCTGCTCTATATATATATATACAA
>JABUQX010140250.1:0-2500 GCA_015478945.1 Trachelipus rathkii
CCCCTGATTGAAGAGAAGATTTTGGTGAGTTGGTTTTCCACTATCTTATCTAATAATCTTCCTTTTTCAGACCAGTCTACCACTTCAATATATATATATATATATATATATATATATATATATATATATATATATATATATATATATATATATATATATATATATATATATATATATATATATATATATATATATAATAATAATAATAATATTAGCAGTTATGATGGTGGTGTGTGACTTATAGTAATGATGATGATGAGTGATAATAATGATAATAATAATAATAATATAAAATTATTAGTGATAAAACTAGTGTTAATGAAAATAGTGAGTGTTAATAATTAGTATAAGTATTAATGTTATTGATAATAATAGTGTTAGTAATGGTAATATTGTCACTGATGTTAGTGTAATATATATTTGAGTTTGTTATATAATATATATGTTTGTATGTATATATATATATATATATATATATATATATATATATATATATATATATATATATATATATATATATATATATATATATTCTCATATTTATGTGAAATTCGTTTTATTATGTATTTTACAAATTTACATGCTTTCTTCTTTCTTTCTGTGTGTGTGTATGTGTGTGTGTGATATATATATCTGCTCTGCTCTTCTCATTATATTGTCACTCAGTGCCAAACCAAGTGAGGGTCCCAGGTTCGCAACTGGTCAGGTGGGAGAATGTGAAATTCTTCTTGGGCTTAACCTCGGACGGTCATCGTGAGCGGCGACTCCAGTAACTTTTTACTACTCGTGTTCTCTCTCTCTCTCTCTCTCTTTCTCCTCCTCTCTCTCTCTCTGCATATATATATATATATACTCTTTCTTATATATATATATATACTATATATATATATATATATATATATATATAGAGAGAGAGAAGAGAGAGAGAGAGAGAGAGAGAGAGTTTAAAATTTCAGCAATATGGAAACTAGACGACTACTAATTGGGGCTTATTAATTATTCATTCTTATTCATTTTTGTTATTAATTATTCATTCCGGTGTGGCTCATAAAATTTTAGTTTACAAAGTTATTAAGGGAAAAAAAAAAGCCGTGATCGAAAATTAATAATTTATGCCTAAATAATCAGTCACTAACTATTTTTTTGAGATGAATTTCGATGAATATTAATTAATCATCAAAATTAATATAAATAAAAAAAAAGTTAGGTTTCAATTTGAGTTGATTTCCCTTGTGGTGTGACGTAGCTTAATTGAAAAAAAAACTTGAATTTCATTCATATTTGTTTTGTAGTTATTTTTGTCGCAGCAACTTTTTTCATTTTAAGTTTGACATAGGGAGGGAAAATAGTATAAAATATTTGATTATCGAAAAAATATCGATATATCGATAGACTGACAGCGAGACTAGACAATTACCGAATATTTAATTTAACTTGAATTGCCTATGCAGTAATTTGTGGGACTCATATGAGGCAAATGCAGAGCCGCGGAACTGATAAAATGTTTTGTTTTCTCAGTCTTGGATCCCACCTGGCTACCACTTCGGCTCCGGTTCAAACCCCCATTATTTTATTGAAAATAAGGAAAACTTTCCGGCTCTGGCACCACCCAAAACCTTGTGGCTCCATGGCTCCTGCCCCACAGCCCTGGGAAAAGGTCTCGAGTTTGATACCTCGTAAGAAACTGGATTGTGGAGAATGCCCGCGAGATATGAACTTTAAATTTACAAGTGATTTTTGCTTTACCATTCAGCCTATGCTTTCTCTTCCCTTAATGGATTCTTTCAACATCGAATGTTCTTCAATGTTCAGATCCCAAAAAAGATCTGAACTGTTTCCCTCTCAAAAGAAAATGTTTGGCCCTGTCACCATGACTAAAGAACAAGAACTTTGAAATCCTATTATAAAAATGACCATTTAACGATATATTTATAAAGGGAATTATATAAAAGTTTTAAAAAAAATCCTTTTAAAATTACAAGGAAAAATTTACAAATATTTAATAAACAAATTAGTTTGAATGAAATATTGACTATATAAATATATATAACTATAACTATCTATAGCTATACTATAACTATAACTATAAATATTATATATATTTTATATATATATATATATATATATATATATATATATATATATATATATATATATATATATATATATATATATATAATATATATAAATATATATACTATAATATATATATATATATATAATAATAATAATATGTATATGTATATGCTTAATAATAATAATAATATATATATATATATATAGTTTTTAATAATAACAATAACATATATTTATATATATGTATATGTGTAATATAAAACTTTATATAACTATTAAACTAAATATTAACTATATAACTCCAGGCTGAACCCAATTTCCCCCCCCCCCCTCATCTAAAATGGACATAAAATTCTTAATTTTCACCCGTTTTTTACCAAAAAAATAACAAACTTCAGCTTTGCTGAGACCTAAAACGTCGTTT
>JABUQX010140250.1:7500-12500 GCA_015478945.1 Trachelipus rathkii
GCACACAGGGCAGCACGGCTCCGTTTTGCAGAAGAATATAGTAACAAGGATATAAATTTTTGGTCCAAGGTTATCTTCACAGATGAAAAGACATTCTGCTCTTCAGATCACGGCCCCCTACATTGCTGGCGTGTCAATAACACACGATATGAACGCCAACATATTTATGAAGAAGCTAGAAGTGGACACGTCACTGCCAATGTATGGGGATGGATAAACTTTAACATTCTAGGCGAACTGACCCCTATAGATGGCCGGTTCACCGCAGATAAGTATCTGGAAATACTTGAAGAGGTGTTGCTACCAACAGTGAGAGCGTATTTAGATCCCGATCCCGATAGAATACCGTTCGTCCACGACAATAGTCCCGTGCACACTGCGAGGAGAGTTCAGCAATGGTTTACTGAACATGAACAGATCTTCCATGTTTTACCATGGCCACCGAAAGGGTGTGATTTAAATCCTATTGAAAATATATGGGGATCAATTATCAGAGATTGGAGACCAGAGGATGAGAGAACGGGGAGGCAACTTTTGGACCATGCCCTTAGATCCTGGGAATTACTGCGCAGAAGACAATATATTCTAGAAAATAATATTGGATCCATGCCTGAAAGATTGCAGTCCGTTATCAGGGCAGGAGGTGGATGGACAAAATACTAGACATATATATACTGTATATATATATATATATATATATATATATATGTATAAAGATCTCCTAATTTTTTTATATATATATATATATATATATATATATATATATATATATATATACAACTGTCCATTATATTGTCTTCTCTCTCAGCCATGTTCCTTCACCTATGCTCTTCATTGCCATTCACCTATTGTGTGCTATGAACCTTCACCATCCATTTTATATAAATATATACTATATATATATATATATATATATACTTTCTATATATATATATATATATATATATATATATATATATATATATATATATATATATATATATATATATATATATATATATATATATATATATATATTTATATATATATATATATATATATATATATATATATATATATATATATATATATATATATATATATATATATATATACTCTATATATATATTTATTTAAATATATATATATATATATATATATATATATATGCTATATATATATATATATATATATATATATATATATATATAGCATGCCCTTAAAAGAAGTGAATTATTTATTTATATATTTTTAATATGTTAAACAAATTTAATCCATTAAAATTAATTTCTTACAGAGTTGTTATCGAAATTTAAAACAAAATTTCACTTTCCCTTGTAAAAAGCAAAAATTTTAATGCTTCTCCGCCGCTTATAGCTTCCTATATTGAACTTGGTTAAATGGATGTTTCGTGCTTTTCATTTTTAATGTATAACATGATGTTCCTAAAAGGCATTCTAAATTCTTCTTTTCGACTCGCTCCGTGCTCGCTCATATCATGTTTGGAATGATGTCGTCGAGGGAAGATCTCTCTCTCTCTCTCTCTCTCTCTCTCTCTCTCTCTCTCTCTCTCTCTCTCTCTCTATATATATATATATATATATATATATATATATATATATATATATATATATATATATACTATATATATATATATATATATATATATATATATATATATATATATATATAAGAAAAAAAATCATGAGATGAGAGCTAAACATTTTGATATGTTCAATATTCTTAAACAACTGATTATTTAAGCACAACATAAGATTCTTTCGCTTTACCAATGTTTATGTTAAAGCAAACTGTAAATTTTACCAATCGCTTGTCATACCTGATTCATAATTAAAAATAACCACAATTATCTAAATATGCTACAAATTTTTGTCTTTCGTATATAGTTTTTTTATTATTTTATTTTCTTTAATAATTATTTTAAATTTCTGGCTTATATATTGATTTAGTTGTTTGCGTTTTAAACATAATTTATGGTTAAAATTGCGAAACACTAATTGTGTTTCTCTCTCTCTCTCTCTCTCTCTCTCTCCATCCACTCCATTCTAATCCTCTCTCTCTCTCCTCCACTCCTCTTTCTCATATGCTCTTTCTCATATATATATGTATATGCTCTCATAATATGTATCATTTAAATCGATCATTATTTGTTTCATTATTCGTAACAATTTGTATGAAATGTAGGTGTAGCGGCAACACAGGTGCAACACATTTTATATTTTAAAATGAGCATGCGTGGTAGCAGCTCAACAACATAAAACTTAGTATGTGATTGGGTCTTTCCTTCTCCTTATCATGATAAAAGTTGATGATTACATGGCTGCGTGATGTCATTAGGAGAATAGTATTTATAACTATGCATTTATTGTAATGAGTGGGATATGTTTAACAGTGGAAATAACTGTCATATTAGTATTTCGTAACATATTGATAATGACCTTTCCACAAACCTTGCTGCGGCCTGGGACATGTTTTCCCTTACGTAGATGTTTAGATATGTGTGTGGTAAATACATGACTGTAGATACCTTATATAACATAGCTTCGTTAGAACGATAGGCAATACGACACCGAACTAACTAAGGCAGTTTTTTTCAAATTGTGTGCCGCGGCACCCTGTGGTGCCGCGAGTTATATTTGCGGGTGCAGCGCTCTAACGAAATGTCTTCTCAGCTCAAGGAAATTATTGGTCAGATAAAAGAATTAAAAATTATTCAAATCTAGTGGTATTTTTTTCCTTCTTAGCCTTAGACTCTTAGAGAATAAATTATATATATATATATATATATATAATTTTACATATGCTATTAGGTATATATACATATATATAAACTATATACTAAATAAATATATATATATATATATATATATATATATATATATATATATATATATATATATATATATATATATATATATATATATATATATATATATATATATATATATATGGGCAGGGCCCTCTTAACCATGGGGCAAACTAGGCAAATTCCTAGGGCGGCAGAATATGAGGGCGACCCCTATATAAAACTAGGTATAACACAAAAGAAAAAAAAAATATATATATATATATATATATATATATATATATATATATATATATATATATATATATATATATATATATATATATATATAGAAAACGTGAACACATATGTAGATACCTATCTCTATATCTGTATATATACTCTCAATTTACATATGCTTTTAGGTGATTTTTTTTTTGCCTAGGGCGGAATGAATGGTTAAGAGAGGGCCCTGTATGGGTCTTGGAGAGAAAATTCGTGATGAGCTATAGGTTGCCCCTGAACCTAAAAAGGTTGAAAACCACTGAACTAAGGTATTGCCATTCACAAGCATAGTAGATGATGGCTTCCCTACGTTGCATCCTGAGTAATATATGATGTGGAGAGAACTAACAATCCACGAAACCTACACCCTCTCATATAACGTTCATATATATATATATATATATATATATATATATATATATATATATATATATATATATATATATATATATATATATATATATATATTTTTTATATATATATATATATATATATATATATCTCGAATTTTATATAGGTGAGGACACGCGGGTTCAGTATCAATAAATAGTTTGTTGTCTAGGGGTTTGAACTATAATAAATCCTTTAAAACTTTGCTGAATATCAGGTCCAAACTTCAACAAGAATAATCAAAAGGTTCTGGAAGCTGTGTAGGTTTACAAAACAGTCAAGATAAAAGCAGGAGTTTTACTCATAAATCAAATTAAAAGAAATCCCAATCACGAGTTTCAAGAACGATAGTACGAAACGCAAAAAGCCCTCATAATAATATCTCTGCCTTTTTATAGTCTTTGGCAGTATCTTAAATATAGCAATTAACTAAAATAATAATATCATTTCTTGAATTGATAAGTCTAAAATTAAATATCTACCTATCATTTTACAAGCTAACAATTTTATATATCTCAATTTGCCAAAATAAATCTTCTTTTATAAAATAATAAAATTGAGTGAATTATGAAATATTATAACCTTAAATAAATAATAGCGAAATCAATAATAATAGTCTTTCCAAAATTAAATAAATAAACTAGTGAATCTCACAATTGAGAAATTATGGCCTCCAGGCAAGATAACTTGACACACGCCCCTCCTAAGAAGACAAAGTGACGTGACATCTTTCGTCTTGAAAAGAACGTCATGGATATCTTCGCCTGAAAAGTGTACAAGTCCTTCCTTCGGTATTTAAACTGTGCCATTGCTTTAATCCACGCTGAAGAGTTTCTTATTTCCTCGGTCTTCGGGATCGTTCCTCTGTCCGATCCATTTGTTCCTTCATCTTGACCTTTCGACATTGCAATGGAATCAATCAAGATGGCAAACTCTTTTGTATCAACGAAGGTTTGGAGTTTTCCAATTTCAATGTTCTTCTTCTCCAAACAGCCTTTGATCATTCCTCTATTCCAGTTCTCTTGGCCATCCAGAAAGAAGCGGCAAGAGGCGCATTGATCTGGACTTTGGCTGGCTAAACGTCCTAGATTTTGTTGGTGCATAATCCTTTGCATCTTCTGCTCCTGATGGAGAATGGGGATGCTCTGAATGAACTGACCTGGGACCTCCTTGTGGAGAAAAGGGAGTGGGAGCAGTCACTGCAACTTCCTCTCGGTTAGCTACAGAGAGTTCATGACCTTTTTCCACTGCACGAGATTCTTGAGCGAGAGGAGAAGAAAGAGCATCATTGATTAATGTTTCTGCAGTCTCTACTATACCATTCTCTTCATGGTTTTGAAGTTCCTTCTCCTTCTCTTTATTTTCTTCAGGTACTGCTGCATTTGCATCATCATTTTCAGCTTGGATATTTTCCAAAGGAGTGGTCAGCTGATCTTCAGATGACGCCTCAGTTTGAGACTTTTTCTCTTCTTTCGACTTCCTTTCATATTCTTCTTCCACTGGTGTTAACTGGAACACTCTTCCCTCTAATCTACTATTA
>JABUQX010140250.1:17500-30000 GCA_015478945.1 Trachelipus rathkii
AGGCTACCAACAAAGAATTTCAGTGGTAACGGACATGATTCAAAAATATATAGAAATAATTTTTAAAAATCACATTTATGTTAAATATTGTTTTAAAATGAAATATCTCGAAAAGTACGACACTTACAGAAAACCACTACATATTTGGAATCAGCGTATAAAGCTTATTACAAAATGTAAAACAAACATTTTCATATATTGGGGTTATCCAAACAAAAATGACACTTACAGAAAAACCAATTACATATTTGGAGTCAGCGTATAAAGCTTATTACAAATATGTAAAAAAAAATAATAAAAAAAAATAAAATTAGGGGGCTCGAGCCGACGGGGGACAGAGGGGGGGCGGTTTTCCATACAGGGGAGGGGCGGAGGAACCCCCGCCACACCCAAATACCAAGGAGCTGGGTTCCGAGACCTCCCGAAGTGGGGGGAATTAGTCCTACCCCGTAGTTCCCGGAAGGCCGAGAGACCCTGACTCCTGCCATCTTGCGGCTTACCCTTGGGTATTCCTTATTAAAAATTAAAGTTACGGATCCCGTAAAACGTAACTAGTCCTATATATTTTTTAATCATGTCCGTTACCACTGAAATTCATTGTTGGTATCATATAGTAGCAATATATTAAAAAAAAATCAAATTGCCACACAGAGAAAAATACATTCAAAAAAAAATAAATATATATATATATATATATATATATATATATATATATATATATATATATATATATATATATATATATATATATATATATTAGAGTATATATATATATTTTTTTTTATATTTTTATATAGTGTTATTATATATATATATATATATATATATATATATATATATAAATATATATATATATATATATAGATGAAAAGGAAGACTGTGGAGATAAATTTTGTTTTATTTATTTAATTTTTCGAATTTCAATAGTATGGCATCATTAAAGCTTCAATTAAGAAGTGAAAAAAATATATATATATATATATATATATATATATATATATTAGAGGTGTAGCGGATAGTGATTTTTCACTATCCGCGGATGCGGATGCGGATAGTTAAAATCACTATCCGCGGATTGCGGATGCGGATAGCGGATAGTTAAGTTTTTAGAGTTTTAGCCACAGGAACTTTATATATATATATATATATATATATATATATATATATATATATATATATATATATATATATATATATATATATATATATATATATATATATATATATATATATATATATATATATATATATAAAAATATAAATATATAAATATATATATATATATTTATATAGTATATATATATATATATATATATATATATATATATATATATATATATATATATATATATATATATATATATATATATATATATATATATATATATATCCCGTGTTACCAGAGTGCAGGACGCTTGGACCCAACTCTTTTGCACCCCACAAACCTCTTTCCCAAGCCTCCACCAATTTGGAAAAAGGTTATATATTAATCCTTGAAATTAATAATTCTCAAATTATAATTCAAAAAGTAAGTCGTCTCTGTAGAATTCGATTGCTGATTAATATTTGTCAAATGAAACGTCACAGGCTTGGTTTACAAATTGATCAGTTTGATTTCTTTTAATTAATTAGATGTCACGTAAGTTAACTCAAAATGTTTTTTTGCAAAATTTATCAAACAGCTTTATCAGAGAGAATAATTATTTTATAATGCATTATAATTAAATTATTTTAAAATTTATCAAACGGCTTTATCAGAGATAATAATTATTTTATAATGCATAGTTACCCCTTCTCATAAAAAAATAGTAAGAAAATAAAAAAAAATAAGAATTAATAAATAAAAATTGAAATTTTCAAATTACTTAGAAACATTTAAGCTGCATATTCAATGTTTGTTATTTGGGTAATTTTGCAATGCTTTTGGCTTATAAAGCTTAGGGGTATTTCACCCATAAATATATAATTATGCAGTTGATATTCAAAATGTTAGTAATGCATAGAACATGGCAAAACTACTTAAATAATAAACATTGAATATGCGGCTTAAATATTTAAGTAATTTAAAAAAGTTTCAAAAAATTTATTCTTTATTTATTATTTCTAAATTTATTTTTATTCTTTAACTGATTTTTGATGAAAAGGGGTAACTATGCATGATAAAATAATTATTCTCTTTGATAAGTCTGTTTGATAAATTTTGCACAAAAATATTTTTGAGATAATTTACGTGACATTTAATTAATTAAAAAAGAAATTAAACTGATCAATTTGTAAACGAAACCTGTGACGTTTCATTTGACAAACATTATTCAGCATCGAATTCTACAGAGACGACTTTACTTTGATTTGAGTCTTCCTGAAGAGTGGAAATTGTAAGACAAAAGTCAAAAGTTCAAATAAAAACCATAATTGCAATCGCCGGATTTGATTGAATGCCGAAAACTTGCATAATATGTAAACTGTTGAAAATACTTATTGTAATTCCTGAGCTGTACAGCTTCAATTGGACAACGTTTAGAACCGGAAATTAGTTAACATATTTGAGGAACACAAGGAAATAGGCTCATGGGACTTGCTTTAGTTCTATTAAAAAGACTTAGATTTAGAAAGAATCAACGATCAAGTCATCGACCATTTTTCTGGATCTGGGAACGCAAGACGTTTGCAGCTTGTTCTCTAAAGTCTTTTCAAAATTAAAACTTGTATTGATAATAATTAATTATTGCTATCCTACCATTCCATTACTACAACTGAATTAGAATTACGGGTAGCAAATCGTTTTGCTTTTCCATTTGTGCTAAAAATTCTTTAAGTTTGCGTTCGTTTTTTGTTAAACCGCGAAATCGTAAAATATCTAAAGCAAAAGAATTTCCTCAATTCTGTGTAATATAGAGTAAAATTTTTTATAAAATAGTAAACCTTATGGTAAGGGAAATTCATGTTTGGTGAGCATTTTTTTACGATTTTGTTATGTTTGACAAAAACGAACTCAAAACGTGTAAGCATTTTTTTAGCACAAATGCAAAACGAAAACGGTTTACTTGGTTAAGAACGCTTATAACTTAAAAATAAATAATTAAATAAACATATGCAGAGTTCGTAAACAAATGATAACCAAAGTTGACTTTTTTCAAAAAATTAAAACCAAAACTTTTGTAATAATTTTAAATTTATTTTATGTATTTTTATTATATTTTCCTCTACATATCCGTTATTTTTTCTTATATCTCTTATACATTGACAATTTACATCCCACATACAAATTCAGGTTAGTAATATGAAAGAACTCAATTTTCCACTTAAAAATCAAATTTTATCATCCGGAATAAGGGGGCGGCAAGTAATTCCAGCCCTCCTCTTCCCCCCTGAAAACGCATGCCTAAGCCACTGAATTTAGTAGTGACCCAAAATGGTTAATAAAAACTAAAATAATGTGTCGATTTATTTTCAGTAGAGATGGGCAAAGTTGCCTCACAACCCGAATGACCTACAAAAAATAATTAAAAACAAATAAATAAAAAAATAAAAAACAAGAGTACTCCCGTATCGTTCTTTATTTTCGTAAGCGCTTATTTGACAAGTAAACTAACTCAATCATAGGTCGTTATGAGTATCATGAATCAGTGAATTTTTTGTTTGTATATATATATATATATAAAGTATATATATATATATATATATATATATATATATATATGATAGCATATATATATATATATATATATATATATATATATGGTTATATTATATATATATATATATATATATATATATATATTTATGATACCGCATCACTATACGTACAGAATGTCCTTTGTAATCTCATTCTTGAGAGCGAAAACCAAAGAGTACGTTGACCATTGATGAAGTGAGAACTGGTCACTTCCGATTTCCTTTCTCAAGAGGAACAGTGAATGTCCATTCATGTATCAGTAGATTTCGGGTGACTTCGTTGCAGTCAGAGGTCACACTGGATAATTTTTATGTATGCAAAATGAAGTCCCATTTAAGAATTATCCAGTGAACTGGATCCGAGTGTGAAAGGGAGTTCTGGCTGAGGTCTATGATCGACGAATGGATATGCCTTGTTCCTCTTGAGAAAGGAATGACCCTACAGAGGAAAATGGCGGTTCTCCTTTAGCTCATCAGGTCAAGGTAACCCCTTGGGTTTACCATCTCAAGGGTATGTTCAAACATACTTAGGACATTGTACCTGTACAGATAGTGATGTGAGTAATGCATATTCTTATTTATACAAAATGAAGACCCGTTAAAAATTACCCAGTGACCTCTGAATCGAGTGTGAGCGGGGAGTTCTGCCGGGAGGTCTATGGTCCGCGATGGACATGCCTTGCCAAACTTGAGAAAGGAGAAGCCTTCAGAGGAAAGCGCGGTGTCTCCTTGTAGCTCATCGTGTTCAAGGTAAATATTCTGGTTTACCATCTTAAGGAAAAGGGTTCAAAACCCACTTAGGGACATTATGTTATTTATATATATATATATATATATATATATATATATATATATATATATATATATATATATATATATATATATATATATATATATATATATATATATATATGTTTATATATATATATATTTTTATATCTGTAAATATATATAGCCTATATATATAGTATATATATATATATATATATATATATATATATATATATATATATATATATATATATATATATATATATATATATAGTAATTGTGCTATGTGTTGGTCATCCTACCTTTTTCTCAAAAAGTATAAGAGATATTTGCTTTAAACTTGGAATATAATCTATATATGGGATAAGCTCGAATCCGTGTAAATTTCAAGTCTGTAGGATGTATATAGAGGGGGTCACCCCCGAGGGTGGACGCCGATATTGCGCTTACGCCCTTGTGGCGTGATCTGCATGGGTGAGTTTAAGCCTAACGAGCGTTTGGGCGACCGAGCACTTGGAGGTCAAACAGACCGAAGGTCTGTTTGACCGACAGACACAGACAGAGCGCGCGTGCGCATACACATACACATTATTATTATTATTATTATTACATCGAAGAAGTGATCCCCGAAGGGGATCACTTCTGAGTTGTTTTTTAAACCCTTCTGCGCCTGCTTCAGCGACTCCGAGTCCGCACTGCACTGCACTGCACCGGTCCGCACCGCCCCGCACCGCGCCGCCGGCTCCGACATATATCTATATAAGTTAGAGTTATCGTATCGTGATAAAATTTGGAGTGGTGTTAGATGGGGAGGTAACCTCAGTGTATACGAAGTTACGTCCCCATGGGTCCCCGAAGGGGGACCCCACCCCCCTTCAAACATTAAATATTGACGTAGAAAGCTGAAATTTGGTGAGAGGATTCAGAGTTGAGTTTCTAGAAAGACTTGGTATGGGAATCTGATGAGTTGGCTCCGGCACCGGTGCTGGAGCCACTGCGGTGCCGAGTTAATAAACATTCGTATAACAACAATGTAGGTGTCTTTATATATGTTATTGAATCTGTAGATTTCGAAAATAATGGTTTCAGAACCATCAAGAAAAAAAAAATAAAAAAAAAATAAAAAATAAAAAATTAAATAAATAAATAAATAAAATAAAATTTCTTACACTTTTTATGTTTATAACTTACAAATTTACGTTTTTACATAAATCAGTAAAATCAGTAAATCAAACACCATCCATCTACCTTCCTGTCACCCTGTCCAGTTGTGATCTATTGATCTATTGATTAAGGTCAAATTTTTACTAAAATTTTCATGTTTTACATACCCTAAAGCAGTAAATCACTAAATCAAACCACCATCCAGCCAGCATCCTACCTCCCTCCTGACCATCTTTGATCTATTGACGTTGATTAAGTCATATTTCGAGTATCATTTTGATAAACATAACATAAAATCAAGTTCTTTATACAAACATCAAACAATATATGTTGACGTAACAAAGTTTTCACATTAATAAAGCTTACTCAGCATCATCTGAACTAAGAAAATAATGTACAACGACAAACTAACTCATCTTAAACAGGAATAAATGATCAACATTAACAAAGTTTCACACCTAACAACAGTAAAGTAACTAACATAGCAACCAAAAACGTAACTTATTCACACTTGGTCAAGCATATCTCTAACATAACAATGTTAATTTACACTAACATGGTAATATTTAACTAAAATTTACTATAACCTTGTGTAATTATCATACAGACCAGCAAAAGTATGCTAACGTAAATAAAGTTTTCCATTAATAGAGCTAATATGATGTAATATAACTAAGAATGATAATGATACAAATCTGACAAACCTGATACATCTTTAAACAAGAAATAAATGTAAGAATAAACTAAGTTAACATTAAATAAAGGTCCAAACTTATCAACAGTAAAAAGTAACTAATAAGACTCACAAATATAATCCATTCATATTCTTTATCACCCAAATCTCCAAATATAGTAATTTTTAAAAAAAAAATTTACCATAACCTCCTAACCATCATAATACCTAATGGGTAAAGACAAACAAAGTAAAGTTTTACTCTCTGTAAAGCTAAACTATGAACATAACGTACTTAGCACCCAACAACCAGACGAATAAACAGCCTCCATCAGCAATGTAGTCAATAAATCGAACATAAGAGGGAACTAAAACAAGTTTTCATTTTTATAACATATAATTTTCATTGAAAAGAGTGTTATATAAATACATAAAAACATATAAATACATAAAAATATAAATTTATTTTAAATATATTAATTCATCTGATCAGCGAACATAGGATTCAAGTTGGGTAACCCATATATATCTCTCTAAAGATTCAACATCCTTTGAAAGGATGTGTTATAATGCTTCAGCTGCACTAAAACCATTTTTCTGTGTATCTTATTCAGAAAGACCATTCTCGTACAAGAGAGAAGTAAACCAACCATGCTGATAGTTACATGCATTTCTATGCCAGCATTATACGGAAATCCACATGTTTCGGTGTAAATATCATAGATTACGCCATGTGCTATTTGAATTAGGTCCTCAAGTATGTCAACATCGTTAAGGTGCGATGTTAATTCGTTTTTTATTTTAAGATAATGCTGTAATATTTTCATAGATGTTCTAAATTGTGAAACCTATACACGTACGCATGAAGGTCTCACAATCGATAGGTTTCCAATAGTTGCGTACATCAAGGCTTTTAATACCGTCACATGATGAGAACGCAACGTCTATTCTATTATCACCTCTCACACTGTCACCTCTGATGATATTTCTCACAGCTCTTCGATCCTGCCGCTAACATACACTTAAGTCCCCCCATCCATGGAAGCAGATGATCGATAATCCCGATGACTCTGGCAAGACACCCGAATACAGCCCCTACTCATTTGAACCCCTGATGAATACAATGTATCGGTATCCATCCGCTGGTTGACGATTAAATATAAATGACATATCGCTGGGAATAACGAAACTCCTCAGAAGATATCAACAACAGGTGTAGAGATGCAGGGTGACGCCTATTGTACCAGTACAGCGCGAAAATGTCCGTCGAAGGAAATCGTACGCGTAAACAAAACCCTATAGGTACGAGACTTTTCTTCATCCAATCAGAAGAAAAGTAAACAGACATAACGCACGAACGAACTATTTCAGTTCAAAAGGGTATATAATCTCGTGAGACAACAACAACAACAACAACAACAACAACAACAACAACAACAACAACAACAACAACAACAACAACAACAACAACAACAACAACATAGTACAAAAATAAGTTCTTTATATACTAACCAACGAATATATGCTAACGTAACATTGTTTTCACATTAATAAAGCTAACATAGCATTACCAGAACTAAGAATATATTGTACAATAAAACAAAGTCTAACGCACCTTACGTTAGAATAAACAACTAACATTAACAAAGTTCCATACTTAATAGCAGTAAAGTACCTAGCGCAGCATACAAAACGTAACCTATTCACACTTTTTCAAGCATATCTCTAACAAATCAATGTTACCAATTACATTAACAACTGATTTACGTAGCATTTAGAGTATCATTTCGGATAAACATAGCGCAAAATGAGTTCTTTATATACTAACCATCGAATATATGCTAACATAACAAGGTCATATTAATATAGCTAACATAGCATCATATGAACTAAGAAAATAATGTACAACGACAAACTAACACAACTTAAGCAAGAATAAAGTGTTAACATTAACAAAGCTCCACACTTAACACCTGTAAAGTAACACATTGCATACAAAACGTAACCTATTCATACTTTTTCCAAGCATATCTCTAACATATTAACGTTAATTTTAAATTGACATAGTAATATTTAACAAGGATTTATCATAATCCTGACCAATTATCATACAAACCACCGAATAATTGTAAACATAACAAAGTTTTATCCAAACATAACACAAAAATAAGTTCTTTATATACTAACCATCAAATATATGCTTAACCAACAAAGCTTTAGCGTCAATAAAGCTACCATATATCATAACCGCAACTAAGAATATAATGTACAAAGGCAACCCTGACATACATCGTATGAATAATCAGCTAATATCCTGAAAATTCCCTTACGTATCAAAGGTAAAGAACTACAGTTCACATTATCACCAATATGTTCCTACTTCTTCTCACATATCATCAACAGGTAAAGCCGCATCATCTAACAAAATCCCTCAACAAAGTGACCAATCTATCAAAGATACCAACATCTGGAACTATGAATTAACACCATCTTCATCAAAGTGTCACTCGTTTTGAGTATAACATCAATTGTCCTATGAATAAACATAGACATTAGCAAAATTCTAGGGCAAACCTAACATTACCCAGCAAAAACTTAACCTAGGCTCACGTTTCTAACACATCATCGTCAGTTAACACAGTAATATCTTACAAAAACTCATCACTTCTCTAACAAATCAGTGTTATTTTCACATTGTCATAGTAATATTTAACATAACGTACCTAACTTAAAAAAAAACATTTTCATTAATCCAGTAAATCAAACCACCACCCATCCCTGCAGTCCCCTACCCGTCCCACCCACCTGTGATCTATTGGAACTATTGATTCAAGTCATATTTTAAGTATCGTTTTGGATAAAGAAAATAGGTGTTGTTTTATATATAATGCTTAACCAACAAAGTTTTAGCACCAATAAAGCTAACAAATCATAACCAGTGATCTGAATATAATGTGTCAAATGTAAACCAAACATACCTCACGTAAGGGAATAACAGCAACATCTCTGAAAAATTCCTCATTTATCAATGTAAAGTAGCAACATAGTCACTTAATACCGATATGTTCCCCTTTTTGAGCATATAACAGGTAGCCTATTATCTGGTCAAATTTCATCAGTGACACTCCATCAAAGATACCACCATCTTGAACTATGAATTGACACTATCTTCATCAAAGTGTCACTCGTGTCGAGTATAACATCATTTGACCTATGAATAAACGTAGACATTAGCAAAAGTCTAGGGCAAACCTGACATTATTCAACAAAAACTTAACCTAGGATCATGAGTTTTTGTAAGATATTACTGGGTTAACTGACATGATGTGTTAGAAACGTGAGCCTAGGTTAAGTTTTTGCTGGGTAATGTTAGGTTTGCCCTAGAATTTTGCTAATGTCTATGTTTATTCATAGGACAATTGATGTTATACTCAAAACGAGTGACACTTTGATGAAGATGGTGTTAATTCATAGTTCCAGATGTTGGTATCTTTGATAGATTGGTCACTTTGTTAAGGGATTTTGTTAGATGATGCGGCTTTACCTGTTGCTGATATGTGAGAAAAGTAGGAACATATCGAGTATTGTGTGACCTATTAGCTACTTTACCTTTGATAAGTAGGGAATTTTCAGGATGTTAGAGGATTATTCGTAAGTTGTGTTAGGTTTGTTTTTGTACATTATATTCTTAGTTGCGGTTAAGATATGTTAGCTTTATTGACGCTAAAGCTTTGTTGGTTAAGCATATATTCAATGGTTAGTATATAAAGAACTTATTTTTTGTGTTATGTTTGGATAAAACTTTGTTATGTTTACAATTATTCGGTGGTTTGTATGATAATTGGTCAAGATTATGATAAATCCTTGTTAAATATTACTATGTCAATGTAAAATTAACGTTAATATGTTAGAGATATGCTTGGAAAAGTATGAATAGGTTACGTTTTGTATGCAATGTTAGTTACTTTACAGGTGTTAAGTGTGGAGCTTTGTTAATGTTAACACTTTATTCTTGCTTAAGTTGTGTTAGTTTGTCGTTGTACATTATTTTTCTTATATATGATGCTATATGTTAGCTATATTAATATGAAAACCTTGTTATGTTAGCATATATTCAATGGTTAGTATATAAAGAACTCATTTTGCGCTATGTTTATCCGAAATGATACTCTAAATGCTACGTAAATCAGTTGTTAATGTAAAATTAACATTGATATGTTAGAGATATGCTTGAAAAAGTATGAATAGGTTACGTTTTGTATGCTGCGCTAGGTACTTTACTGCTGTTAAGTATGGAACTTTGTTAATGTTAGTTGTTTATTCTAACGTAAGGTGTGTTAGATTTTGTTATTGTACATTATATTCTTAGTTCTGGTAATGCTATGTTAGCTTTATTAATGTGAAAACAATGTTACGTTAGCATATATTCGTTGGTTGGTATATAAAGAACTTATTTTTGTACTATGTTATTGTTGTTGTTGTTGTTTTGTTGTTGTTGTTGTTGTTGTTGTTGTTGTTGTTGTTGTTGTTGTTGTCTAACGAGAATATATACCCTTTTGAACTGATATGGTTCGTTCGTGCGTTGTATTCTTGTTTACTTTCTTCTGATTGATGAAAGAAGAATCTCATTACCTATAAGGGTTGTTTACGCATACGATTTCCTTCAGTAGGACATTTTTTCGCTGTACTGGTGCGATGTCATCTCCTCGCATCTCTACATCTGTTGTTGATATCTTCACGAGGAGTTTCGTTATTCCCAACGATGTATCATTTTTAATCGTCAACCGGATGGATACCGATACATTGCTTGTGGCCCCATCCAGAGGTTCAAATGATAGACCTTTATTCGTTTGTGTTGACGGATTCATCAGGATTATCGATATCGCAGCTGCATGGATAGAGGATAAGTGTATGTTATCCGATGGATCGAAGAGCTGTGAAATATCTATCAGAGGTGACAGTGTGAGAGGTGATAATAGAATAGACGTTGTGTTCTCATCGTGTGACAATATTAAAACCCTTGATGTACGCAACTATTGGAAACCTATCGATTGTGTGTAACCTTCATGCGTACGTGTATAGGTTTCACAATTCGAACATCTGAAAATATTACAGCATTGCTTAAAATAAAAAACGAATTAACATCGCACCTTAACGATGTTGACATACTTGAGGACTTAATTCAAATAGCACATGGCGTAATCTATGATATTTACACCGAAACATGTGGATTCCCGTATAATGCAGTATACAGGAATGCGTTAATAACTATCAGCTTGGATGAGTTTACTTCTCTCTTGTATGAGAGAATGAGTGCTGCTGAATCAAAATACACCGAAAAATGGTTTAGTGCAGCTGAAGGCATTTATACTTACATCCTTTCAAAGGATGTTGAATCTTTAGAGAGATATATATGGCTTACCCAACTTGAATCCTATGTTCGCTGATCAGATGAATTAATATATTTAAAATAAACTTATATTTTTATGTATTTATATGTTTTTATGTATTTATATAACGCTTTTTCAATGAAAATTATATGTTATAAAAATGAAAACTTGTTTTACTTCCCTCGTATGTTCGATTTATTGACTACATTGCTGATGGAGGCTGTTTATTCTCTGGTTGTTGGGTGCTAAGGTTATGTTCATAGTTTAGCTTACTGAGGGTAAAACTTTACTTTGTTTGTCTTTACCCATTAGGTATTATGCTGGTTAGGTAAGGTTATGGTAATTTTTTTGTTAAATATTACTATGTTGGAGATTTGGTTGATAAAGTATGAATGGATTATGTTTTTGTGAGTCTTGTTAGTTACTTTTACTGTTGATAAGTTTGGACCTTTGTTAATGTTAACCGTTTATTCTTGTTTAAGATGTGTCAGGTTTGTCGTTGTATATTATATTCTTAGTTCATGTTACATCATGTTAGCTCTATTAATAGGAAAACTTTGTTACGTTAGCATACTTTTGCTGGTCTGTATGATAATTACACAAGGTTATAGTAAATTTTAGTTAAATATTACCATGTTAGTGTAAATTAACATTGTTATGTTAGAGATATGCTTGACCAAGTGTGAATAAGTTACGTTTTTGGTTGCTATGTTAGTTACTTTACTGTTGTTAGGTGTGAAACTTTGTTAATGTTGATCGTTTATTCCTGTTTAAGATGAGTTAGTTTGTCGTTGTACATTATTTTCTTAGTTCAGATGATGCTGAGT
>JABUQX010140250.1:35000-42500 GCA_015478945.1 Trachelipus rathkii
ACCAGAGACAAAGAAGTCACTCCAATTATAGTTAGCGTAGAAGCAACGCAAGGCCACCCCAATCAGCCCGATCAAAGTGCCAGAAAGTGCATAGGGCAGGATGGAGCTGTTGGAGAGAAAGTATCAAAATTAAGAGATATAAGGTTGTGGTCAGATTTACCAATAGGAGCGAAGGTGGTGTATTTATAGAGAGAAGGATTAGTGGTGAAACATAAGTCGAGTGTGTTCAAGAATTGGTTGGGACGATCCGGAATATGTGTAGGTTCGTTGATTAGTTGCTCCAGATCGTTGAGAATGCTGAATGATTCGGCCTCCTCCCCACCTAAATCAGTATGAGAGGACCCCAACCATTCAGTGTTGTGTACATTGAAATCCCCTAAATAGAGGACCTCAGTATTTGGATGAGAAGATATAACAGTCTCGTGAGAAGTAGTAAGATATTCAAAGAAGGAGTGAAAATCTGTTCTATTTGGAGAACAGTAGCAGAAGCACAAGATTATTGTAGTAGAAGGAAGAAAGATTTTGAGCCACAGAACATCGAAGTTAGGAGATTCGAGATTCACGAGACGTGTTACAGGAGTATTAATGTTTACATAGGCACACACTCCACCCTTCAGACGGAAATTATGAAATAAGTTATATTAAAAGAATTAGAGGATGAATTCTTAGCCATCTGAGTCTCAGACAAGAGCAAAAGGTTAGGGTTAGAGTTAGAGAGGTGATATTCCACAGAGGCAAAGTTAGACTTTAAGCCACGGATGTTGGTGAAGTCAATAGAAAGCCCGCGCCCATGCAAACCTGCCATCTCTCTCTCTCTCTCTCTCTCTCTCTCTCTCTCTCTCTCTCTCTCTCTCTCTCTCACACACACACACACACACACAAGAATAGACAAAAGCGGACTAAAACAAAAGGAGGAGTCGGGATAAAAATTTAACATAAACTAAATCCCAACAATAAATATATATATACATAAATTTACATACACACCAAAAAAGTTAAAATATTAAAAAATAAAAAAAAATTATAATACCTTATGTTTACAAAAATAGAAAGAAAATTCTAAAACCGTATGTACAGTAAATATGCAAACTATGTAAAACCTAGAAAACTAAAAACTCACAAGCACTCCCTCACACTAGCAAATTTACTTACGCAAAATTAAAAGGAAAAAACTAGTAATCTACATTAAAACTTGAAAAGCAAAAGTAAAGGCTAAAAACCGTACGTAACAGTAAATATGTGTAGCATGTATGCCTAGTAAATATGTAAAGTTTAAAAAGTTAAAAAAAGTAAGACACTAAAAACTTATCTTAAAATTCCAGCCCGTTGAAAGATTACGTAACGTATGTTTTTCCATCTGAATCCATTATAATTATAAGAAATATCAACAAACAGGCAATTAATAAGAAACTAAAGCAATATCAAGGGTGTTTAAATTAAAACTTGAAAATGAACAACTAAAAAATTTTAAAATTTGTATTAAAAATCTAAAATTATTATCCTCCCCACACATGATAAATAGTTCAATTCATCAACAGATATATATATGAGCATAGCATATATATAGTTAGTATATATATATATATATATATATATATATATATGTTATATATATATATATGCTATATATATATATATATATATATATATATATATTATATAAGTATATAAAACACACACACACACACAAAAAGAGTACAAAATATAAAATATATATATATATATATATATATATATATATATATATATATATATATATATATATATATATATATATATATATATATATAATATATATATATATATATATATAAATATATAATATATATAATATATATATATATATATATATATATATATATATATATATATATATATATATATATATATATATATATATATATATATATATATAAGATATATATATATATATATATATATATATATATATTAGGCCATATTTATAGGAGTAAAAGTATCGGTATCGGGCCCCGAGGTATAGGGGGCCCAAAAATTTAGATACGAAACGATAAAATAAAAGAAAGATATATAAAATAAAGTATAAACCCATGCAAGCAATATATATATTATATATATATATATATAGCATATATTATATATATATATATATATATATATATATAGTATATATATATATATACATATATATATTATATATTTTATATATATATGTATATATATATATATATATAAGTTGTTATATATATATATTATTATTATTATTATATATATATATATATATATATATATATATATATATATATATATATATATATATATATATATATATATATATATATATATATATTTTTTTTTTTTATCACCACCACCACGGCAGAGCCCGAATTCTGGTGGGGGTGTTGCACGCCAAAATTTCATACTAAAGTAAATTACGCAGATGAGCACAGACGCAGGCTTTAAAGTGAGGGAGATTAAATTCGGCAGGAAACACAGAAGATGGAAAAGAATTCCACAGAACAGATGTGGCAGGAAAGGAAACACCGCAGCCTAGTAGATTGAGTTACCAACATTCAAACATACTCGTGTGCGACTACGGTTTGTGCTACGAGGGCGTCGTAAAGGTGGTGGTGGTACGCGAGTGGTAAGTTCCCTCGAACACCTGCCGCTGTGGTACCTATAGAAAAGAGATAAAGCACCAACATCGCACCGCAAAGATAGAGTCAAATGAACTGGAAAGTACAGAACAGTTTATAAGCCTTTTAGCTTTGACTCGACCCTGTCCAAAAGCCGGGTGAAACCAGAGCCCCCAGATATGAGAACAGTACCAGTATCTTACAAGGGCGGATGAGACCCTTGTATAGCTGGAGTAACTGAGAAGAGGAAAAAATCTCGCAGTCTAAACAGAACTCCCAGTTTCTTTGAGGCCGCCCTAGCAACCTTTGTGATGTGAGGTTTCCAAGACATTTTTTTTTTTATGTTAAGGCCAAGGATGTTTATATTGTCAACAGGAGAAACGAGAGAACCGTCGAAAGAGATAGGAAAGTTAGAAGGTGTTTTAGAGAGGGAGATTTGTAGAAGTTGAGTTTTAAAGAATTGAATTTCACAAGATTGAAGACCCCAATCGGAAATTCTATCCAGATCAGCGAGAATAGAATCGGAAAGATTAAGACGAGAGGCAATTCTAGAAGTAAAAGAGGGAGCAGAATTGAAATGAGTTAAAGAATGAAGGGTCGAGTCATCAGCATACGAGTGGATAGAGTTAGATGTGCAGGTGAGAAGATCATTAATGAAAAATAAGAATAAAGTAGGAGATAAGACAGAACCCTGAGGAACACCACTATTGACAGAAAAGAAGAAGAAGTCGCTCCATCAACCACAGCCGATATTGAGCGACTTGAAAGAAAAAGCTAGACATAAGTAAGCAAAGAGAAGGAGGAAACCCAAAGGAGGGAGCGGAGAGCAGACACATCCCATACCTATCAATGATTTGATATGTCAGCGCCACCACGAGTCTCACCGTAGTTCCTAAGGGCGGAAAACCATAAATCGGTTAAATAGGAAAGTATATCACCAGTAGACCTCGAGCGCCGAAAGCCGTACTGGCGATCGGAAAGAAGAGAATGAGATTCCAGATGGTCTAAGAAGTGAGTTGAGAAGGGTTTCAAAGATCTTAGATAGAATACAGGTGAGAGCTATAGGGCGATAGTTAGAAGGATCAGAGCGGCTTCTTTTTTTCGGAATAGGTTGGACATATGCGTGCTTCCAACACTGAGGGAAAGTGTTAGTATTGAGACATAGAGAATATAGTTGAACGAGGGGAGGGGCCAGCTCGGAAGCACACTCCCTCAAAACTGGGGAGGAATGCCATCCGGGCCACCCTCCTTCCTAACGTTCATAGATCTCAGGAGCCCATGCACCCGATCAAATGTAATCACAGGCAAAGACATAGGACACCTGAGAGGAGAAGGTGGAGGAGGAGGAATGCCAGAATCGTCCAGGGTTGAGTTAGAGGAAAATAGGAGGCCGAAGAGATTGGCTTTTTCAGTTGGAGAGTTAGCAACAGAGCCATCAGATCGAATAAGAGGAGGAAAGGCAGATTTACAGAAGTTGTTAGAGATGTTTTTGGCAAGAGGCCAGAAAGATTTGTCAGTAGGAGAACCAAGGAGGTTAGCGCACTTTCGTTTGATGAAAGCCCGCTTTGCTCGTCGAAGAGTATCCCTGCAACGATTTCTAGCTGAATGAATATATATATATATATATATATATATATATATATATATATATATATATATATATATATATATATATATATATATATATATATATATATATATATATATATATATATATATATATATGAATTAAGAAACTCTAAAAATACTCTCTCTCTCCCTCTCGCGCACACACACGCACACAGTTTGCTGCCAGCGATCGTAAGATTTTTTTCTGATTTACCTTTCGGATTTTATTAAAGGTTCCAGAAATCTATGAAAAACAAGCAAAGGACAAATTGCCTGATGTTGATTATAAGAAAAGAAGATCTAAAAGGAGGCTTATATGCGAAGATGATGCTTTAGAGAATCTTCCGCCAAGAGACAAGTTCAGAATCAAAACATTTATACCTGTGATGGATGCATTAGAATCAAATTTGGCACAAAGAGCATCAGTATACAATGATGCTGCAAAAAGATTTTCCTTTTTAACAAAATTAGATGCTACAGAAGAAGAGATTCGAGAAGGAGTTAATACATTAAATCAAACATATCCTGAAGATGTGGACATGAACTTTGCTGGAGAACTCAAGCACTTTCATAAATATGTTAAACATTGTCAAAACCATGAACATGATAATCTGACACATCAGGATCTGTACGACATAATATTTAATGATCATGTCCAATCAGCATTCCCTAATGTAGAATCAATTCTGAGAATGTTCCTTTGTATGATGATTACAAATTGCCATGGAGAAAGATCCTTTTCTCAAATGACGAGGATAAAAAATGAATTTAGAACTACAATGTCTCAAACTAAATTATGTTACCTGAGCCTCATGTGCATAGAAAGTGACAAGCTACGCAGTTTATCATTTGATGACATCATCGGTGACTTTGCTTTGTCAAAGGCAAGAAAAAGAATATTTTAATGTAGATCATGTTTGCGAATTCTTGATGGTTTAAACTTCATATATATATATATATATATATATATATATATATATATATATATAGTATATATATATATATATATATATATATATATATATATATTATATTTAGTGAGAAGAGTATATGGTATTATTATTATTATTATTATTATTATTATTATTATTATAAATATATATATATATATATATATATATATATATATATATATATATATATATATATATATATATATATATATATATATATTATTTATATATAAAATAAGTATGTTATATATATATATATATATATATATATATATATATATATATATATATATATATTGTGGCGTCTGGTGGAAGGGGGCTGCGACCACCACCGATGAGTCCAAAGCAGCCCCCCGGGACGAAACGCCAATTCATCGCGACAACGCTCACTCTCTTCAACATCATCTAGTCTTCAGCTAATGAAGGTGGTTCTTCAACAGCGACCATAACCCCTTCATATTGGTGACCACCGGAGTGACTAGTGCCACTGGAGTGGCACAACGAACACCAGCCAGCATCCCATCTTCTCTCAAAGTTGTTCGCCGTGGTAAGACATTTCGTTGTAGAGTTTGTTTTACCACAATCGTTCAACGCGGCATTACATCAATTCAAGTTTCTTCTGCTGGGCGCTGCTCGGTTCGGTCATCCTGTAACGCCTGTACTGTGCTTCTCACTGCAGGTGCAGACCAACTGCACGTAAGAGTACAGAGTGGTCGAAGCCTTCTCAGTGGCTTTAATGTGTGCACACCTAGCTCTCATCTGACAGCTGACCAACGTCCTTCCAGGTGCGCAGAGCGGAGTGTGCTCGCGGCATTGTCACTGGGGGGAGTTCTGTGGCGTCTGGTGGAAGGGGGCTGCGACCACCACCGATGAGTCCAAAGCAGCCCCCCGGGACGAAACGCCAATTCATCGCGACAACGCTCACTCTCTTCAACATCATCTAGTCTTCAGCTAATGAAGGTGGTTCTTCAACAGCGACCATAACCCCTTCATAATATATATATATATATATATATATTAGTTATTATTAGATATGTTGTACATATATATACATGTTATTTAATAGGAGAATATAGTTAGGACATATATGCAGCATATTTATATACACATTATTTTATATAAATATATATATATATATAAATAGTTATATATAGTTATATTTGCCTATCTATTTATATATAAATCTATGCAATATTATATATATATATATATATATATATATATATATATCAGTGGCGACTCCAGTAACTTTTTACTACTCGTGCTCTCTCTCTCTCTCTATATATATATATATATATATATATATATATATATATATATATATATATATATATATATATATATATATATATATATATATATATATATATATATATATATATATATATATATATATATATTACAGTTGTCACCACCCACTCACGGGCAGAGCCCTATTCAAGGAGGGGGTATTGCACACATCAGTTATTCATCAACTAACGCAAACTACGCAGATGAGCACAGACCCAGGCTTTAAAGTGAGAGAGATTAAATTCAGCAGGAAACACAGAAGATGGAAGAGAATTCCATAGAACAGAGGTGGCAGGAAAGAAGGAAGCACCGCAGCGAACTAGCCTGGAGTTACCAATATCAACACAAAACTCATGCGCCGACACAGCACCCCTTGTGCTACGAGGGTGTCGTAAAGGTGGTGGTACGCGAGTGATAAGCTCCCTCGAGCACCTGCCGCTGCGGTACCTATAGAAAAGAGATAAAGCACCAACATCGCGCCGCAAAGATAGAGGGTCAAGAGAACTGGAAAGTACAGAACAATGCCTTTTGGCCTTTGACTCGACCCTATCCAAAAGCCGTGGTGAAACCAGAGCCCCCCAGATATGAGAGCAGTACTCCATACAAGGGCGGATGAGGCCCTTGTATAGCTGGAGCAACTGAGAAGAGGAAAAAGTCTCGCAGCCTAAACAGAACTCCCAGTTTCTTTGAGGCCGCCCTAGCAACCGTTGTGATGTGAGGTTTCCAAGACTTTTTTGTTTATGTTAAGGCTAAGGATGTTTATATTGTCAACAGGAGAGACGAGAGAACCGTCGAAAGAGATAGGAAAGTTAGAAGGTGTCTTAGAGAGGGAGATTTGTAGAAGTTAGGTTTTTAAAGAATTGAATTTCACAAGGTTGAGACGACCCCACCCGGAAATTCTATCCAGATCAGCGAGAATAGAATCGGAAAGATTAAGACGAGAGGCAATTCTAGAAGTAAAAGAGGGAGCAGAATTGAAATGAGTTGAAGAATGAAGGGTCGAGTCATCGGCATACGAGTGGATAGAGTTAGAT
>JABUQX010140251.1:0-2500 GCA_015478945.1 Trachelipus rathkii
ACAGTATTACTTGCTTCAGTTCAATTCAGATGGGTGTTTAACCGTTTCCTTATTTATCGTAGAAACACTTCGCGTTCGATGCGCCACTTCATATCTCTCTCTCTCTCTCTCCTCTTTATTAATGTGTGTGTGTGTGTGTGGTAATGTGTGTGTGTGTGTGTGTGTATGTGTGTGTGTGTGTGTGTGTGTGGTATTGTGTGTAACTTATATCAATACTTTATAACATATTTATCTTAAAAGTTACAAAGTTTAGCAAATTGAAGGTACAGGAGATTGGTCAAAATGTCAGATCGTAGAGATCAGGTCGGATCCGCGTCAGGATTCGGCAGGATCGGGTCGATCGTCGCTCGTCAAATATATATATATAAATATATATATATATATATATATATATATATATATATATATATATATATATATATATATATATATATATATATATATATATATATATATATATATATATATATATATAAAAATAAAATAATAATAATAATAATAATAATAATAATAATAATAATAATAATAATAATAATAATAATAATAAAGAAAGACGAATAAAAGTAAAGCATATCTTTATTCAAATTTGGACGTTTCGGATTCCTCGACCCATCTTCACCAAAAATTTACTCGGAAGAAAAATTAAAATTTACAATTAAAATTAAAAGATAAAAACCTATATATTAATATTAATATGCCATGAATAAAGTTACATTACAGAAAGGGAAACAAGGTACCTAAATAAAATTTAAAATTAAAATAAAATCACATTTACACAGTGGAAACCCCCCCTCCCCCTTCAAAAACAAACGCACCTGACAGAATCTGAGAAAATTTTGCGGATGCTTCTCACCCTTCCTTGGGTTTTCTGATGTTCCTCTTCCGCGCATCTGCCTCTCCAGGAAATCCTTCTCTTCCGTCTCTCAGTGTTAGTCCCCCGAGCAATGAAAGTTCGATTCCCCGTACGTCAGACTGATTCCCTTACGCTGTTGGACCAGTTCCGAAGTGTCGGGGTCTCGGGCGAGGAATCTGAACAGCTCGGGGTGACCGGGTATTGACGAACAAAATGAGAAATCGGGTGACGCGTGCGTGGATGGCGAGTTGTCCCCCCTGCCTTGGGGGGCAATCCATTTGGACTCCGTGGAAGATATGGGGTGTCATTCTACCGAATTAAGTCAATAAAGTCGATCCATCTCGGACCAGGATTCTCGACCTCGGGGATCATCTCGAGAATCCATCTCAATGCTTCAAGGGACAGAAAGGCTGGTCCCATATTTTTTTCATATATATCGACACATACTCTCTCTCTCATATATATATATATATATATATATATATATATATATATATATATATATATATATATATATATATATATATATATATATATATATATATATATATATATATTCGAGGTGTATCTGAACTCGCTGGTAAGTCACAGTTTTCACCTGTTACGACGACAAAAAAGTTCCTTTTTTTTTCTGTAGAAATTTTCGAAACAAAGCAGTTTCTATTCTCTGTCCAAAATTCAAGAAAAACTCTTAACAACTCTTTAAAAAGAAACTTCAGAGACAGTTTTTAACATCTTTCTTGATAAAACTTTGAAAATTTCAGTCCTCCTCTCTTTCCTTCCATTTCTTTTCATCATCCTCTTTCCTTCTCCTATTTCCTTCTCCTCTCTCTCTATATATATATATATATATATATATATATATATATATATATATATATATATATATATATATATATATATATATATATATACATATATATACACACACACACACACACACAGAGGTGATTCAAAACTTCTGCGACAAACTCGGAGGGTTGATAGTAGGGCAAACGATAAGGAACATTTATTGTTAAATAGCCTATGTTGTATGACCGCTTCCTTTCAAAGTTACGGACGATTGAAGGTACACTTGTTTATGTTGTGTGACGCGTCGCATGTGATTACACCGATGATTTAGGTTACTCAATTTTAATGTGTTTGTGTGGGCGTACATGTGTGTACGCTTAACGTCCTTCGGAAACACGTGGCAATACCTTTTACCTTGCCCAATTCATAGTTGATTCAATTACAGTGTAGGCATCGATTACGAATGGATCACTACACTCTTTCCCAAGTTAACCGACATGATAATGTATTACGGTGCGGCGAACGGAAATGGACGAGAGCGCACCTCATGCACCGAGAACGGTTTCACCCAGAAATCACCCCCACCACACAACGTTTGCTCGCCTTCATCAGCGCCTTTGAGATAATGGGACCCTTCGTCCCGGTGCATTGGTGGAAGACCGCGTATACGAGGACTCCTGCGTTTGAAGAAGTGCTTGAGAGAGTCGCCAACGAGCACGCGCCATTGCCCATGCCATGGGTTAAAATCAGTCGTCTGTGGTTCGGGTCACTGTCCACTGTCCACTCCATTCCTCTCTCTCTCTCTCTCTCTCTCTCTCTCCTCTCACTCTCTCACTCTTTCCTATATATATATAT
>JABUQX010140251.1:17500-20000 GCA_015478945.1 Trachelipus rathkii
TTTGCATATTTACCTTTCTCAAAGCAGTAATCCATTAAATCAGTAGAAATCAAACTGCACTCCAGCACCTCCTTTTCCTTCTGTAATCTGTGTAAGTCTATTGATCTATTGATCTATTGATCCTATTGATTCAAGTCATATTGTGTATAACATAACACAAACTTTTATTTATTTTGTTTTTGTTTCTTTAAACATTATGTTTTTACTATAAAAATTTATTTATTTTGTTTAATTTGCTTTAAATATTTTTTTTACTAAAAAATTTATTATTTTATGTTTTATAAATTAAAAAATTGGCATTTTTACATACCTTAAAGCAGTAAATCAGTAAATCAGTAAATCAAACTGCCCTCCATACCCTCATACCCTTCTGTGATCTATTGATCTATTGTTGATCTGTTGATCTATTGATTCAAGTCATATTTTGTATAACATAACACAAAACTTTTATTTATTTTGTTTTGTTTTTGCTTTAAACGATGTTTTTACTATAAATTTATTTTATTTTGTTTTGTTTTACTTTAAATATTTTTGTTTTTACTAAAAAAATTGTACTTATGTTTATAAATTAAAGTTGCATATTTACATACTGTAAGCAGTAATCAGTAAATCAGTAATCAAACTGCCCTCCATACCCTCATACCTTCTGTGATCTATTGGTCTATTGATCTATTGATCTATTGATTCAAGTCATATTTTTGTATAACATAACACAAAAACTTTTATTTATTTTGTTTTTTTTCTTTAAACATTATGTTTTTACTATAAAAATTTATTTATTTTGTTTAATTTGTTTTAAATATTTTGTTTTTACTAAAAAATTTATTCTTTTTATGTTTATAACTTAAAAAAATTTGCATATTTAACCTTAAAGCAGTAAATCAGTAAATGTTACAAATCAGCTTCTCTCCATACCCTCATATCCTTCTGTGATCTATTGATCTATTGATCTATTGAATCAAGTCATATTTTTGATTCAAGTCATATTTGTATAACATAACACAAAACTTTTATTTATTTTTGTTTTGTTTCTTTACTTAACATTATGTTTTTACTATAAAAATTTATTTATTTTGTTTAATTTGTTTTAAATATTTTGTTTTTACTAAAAAATTTATTCTTTTTATGTTTATAACTTAAAAAATTTGCATATTTACATACCTTAAAGCAGTAAATCAGTAAATCAGTAAATCAAACTGCCCTCCATACCCTCATACCCTTCCATGATCTATTGATCTAATGATCTATTGATCTATTGATTCAAGTCATATTTTGTATAACATAACACAAAAACTTTATTTTGTTTTGTTTCTTTAAACTTTATTTTGTTTTACTAAAAAATTTATTCTTTTTTATGTTTATAACTTAAAAGGTATATTTTATCGCATAAGAACGTACGTCAGTAAATCAGTAAATCCAACTACCCTCTCCACCACCCTCTCTTTTACCTTCCATGGTCTATTGATCTATTGATCTATTGATCTATTGATCTATTGATCTATTGATCTATTGATTCAAGTCATATTTTGTATAACATAACACAAAAACTTTTATTTATTTTGTTTTGTTTCTTTAAACTTTTCGTTTTTACTAAAAAATTTATTCCTTTTATGTTTATAACTTAAAAAAATTTGCATATTTACATATCTTAAAGCAGTAAATCAGTAAATCAGTAAATCAAACTGCCCTCCATACCCTCCTACCCTTCTGTGATCTATTGATCTATTGATCTATTGATCTATTGATCTATTGATTCAAGTCATATTTTGTATAACATAACACAAAAACTTTTATTTATTTTGTTTTGTTTCTTTAAACATTATGTTTTTACTATAAAAATTTATTTATTTTGTTTAATTTGCTTTTAAATATTTTGTTTTTACTAAAAAATTTATTCTTTTTATGTTTATAACTTAAAAAATTTGCATATTTACATACCTTAAAGCAGTAAATCAGTAAATCAAACTGCCCTCCTACCCTTCCATGATCTATTGATCTATTGATCTATTGATCTATTGATCTATTGATCTAATGATTCAAGTATCTTTTTGTATAACATAACATAAAAATAAATTCTTTGCTGTAGCTGTTGTTGTTGTTGTTGTTGTTGCTGTTAAATATATCATACGTTCAAGTTAGATGAAAATATACAACACTTTTTCAAACATATCTCTAAAATATTAATGTTAATTTTACATTAACATTGTAATATTGAAAACTAAACAAAAATAAATATCATCCTAGCCCAACTGACATACAGCATTCGTTAACAAGGTAACTAAAATTAAAAGTTTCAACTTACCAGCAGAAGATGGCATAGCAATCTCAATCTTTACTATACACACAAACGCTCAAAATATTATTATTATTATTATTATTATTATTATTATTATTATTATTATTATTATTATTATTATTATTATTATTATTATTACTAATAACAGTCATATGATCAGTAAGTTAGTACGATATGGCTAGTGCATTAAGTAAAGTGTCTATA
>JABUQX010140251.1:25000-28836 GCA_015478945.1 Trachelipus rathkii
CATCCGTTCCCTTATCATCCAACATGTATCCTTAATATTTAAACTCAGACACTTGTTCCATCTGCTCACCATCCAGCATAACTTCTAATACCGAGGACTCCTCCTCACTCACCCGCCTAACCTGCCCAGCCCTACGTTTTTCAAGCCCTCCTTTTTTACACACCCTGCTAAATCTCTACTAATCCTCTCAAACTCTCTTCAGATTAGCTAGACAAGGCTAAATCGTCCGCATTTAATAGGTATGGTACTTTCCACTCTCTTCCATTCTCCATCACTCTAACACCTCTCCTGCCAACCCCATCCATATACAAATTGAATAACCAAGGAGACATAACATCCCTGCATAACTCCGATATTAATATTAATTAAACCAATCACTTTTGACACCATTTATTCTTACACACGCTTCACTATAGTCATACATACTTTGATTCCATTCAGAAGTCTACCTCCAACACCATATTTCACTAACACCTACCATAAAGCTTCCATATTAATTCTATCGTACGCCTATTGCAAATCATAAAACCTAAATACAATTTATTCTTCTCCCTCATTTTCCCAATCATTTGCTTCAATGTAATGAGTAGTATTGGATCCATCTGGTATCCTCCACCCTTTTCGATATGAAGGAATAGAGATATCGACCTGAAACTTGGAATATAATCTATGTATGGGTTAAGCTCGAAACAGGTTAAATTTCAAGTCGGTAGGATGTATATAGAGGGGGGTCGACGCTGATATTGCGCTTACGCCCTTGTTGCGGGATCTGAGCGAGCGAATTGGAAAGTGAGTTAGAGCCAGGTGGACACCTGGCCGGCCACCTGACACCATGTTTGTGATAGTTCGGCAAAAATTAAGGGAATCGTCAATTTTGAGCCATCTTCGCGTTTGCTAATGCGGTTCCTGCGACTCCCTCTGGGTCAGATTCGACTCCGGGTCCGACTCCGGTTCCTCTCCGTTCAGCATAACCTGTATTAGAGGAGTTGGCATCGGCTCCGGTGCTGGAGCCACTGCGGTGCTGAGTTAATAAACATTCGTATAATAACAATATTGGTGTCCTTATATGGGTTATCGAACCCGTAGATCTCGAATATGATGGTTATAAGACCGTAATTTGCTGCAATTAAGGAAAATAGTAAAAAAAAAAATCAGGGGGGGGGGAGGTCCCTCTCAAAAACAAATGAAAAGAAAAAAATTACAAGAACGCAAAATTTCATTTTCATATCATTTGTCTATGGAGAAAATAATAATAATATTAATAATAATAATAATAATAATAATAATAATAATAATAATAATAATAATAATAATAATAATAATAATAATAATAATAATAATAATAATAATAATAATAATAATAATAAAAGTCCTGAAAATGAAATAAAATGTTTAAAATGAGCCAAAAAGAAAGAAAAATGTAAAAAGAATCTCGAGAAATGTGCTTGAAAAAAGTTATGAAGTCTTCGAATTTCATACTTAACTACATATAAAGCTATTCTTACTGCCACAAGCTTCATTTTTTTTTCAAAATTTTCTTCTTTTATGGGCTTATCATGGTGTTGAGGCAATATTTAATAATAATATCACCACTCACGGGCCGGGGAGTATGGGGTTGGAGTTACCCCTAAAAAATGCTTGTTTCGTTTTTTCGGGGATGAGATCATTAGTAAGGAGGAGGTAATGAGTAGAGTGAGAAAGCTGAAGAATGGTAAATCTGCAGGTATAGATGAAATTGCTGGTGAAATGATCAAGAACGGAGGCAAGATGGTGATTGATTGGATTTGGAAGTTGTGTATCAAAGGGTTTATGGAGGGTATAGTTCCGAGGGATTTGATGAGAGCAGTAATAGTACCCTTATATAAGGGTACTGTAGGAATAATAGGGGAATTAGTTTCTTGAGTGTTGTAGGGAAGATATATGCTGGTATTTTGGGCGAAAGAGTGCGCCGAGTGACTGAAGGATTGATTGGTGAAGAATAAGGTGTGTTTAGAAGTGGTAGAGGATGTGTGGATCAAATCATTACAGTAGTATTGGATCCATCTGATATCCTCCACCCTTTTCGATATGAAGGAATAGAGATATCGACCTGAAACTTGGAATATAATCTATGTATGGGCTAGCTCGAAACCGGGTAAATTTCAAGTCTGTAGGATGTATATAGAGGGGGCCGCCCCCTAGGGTCGACGTGAATATTGCGCTCACGCCCCGCTTGTTGCGGGATCTGAAGCGAGTGAATTTTAGGCCTAAAAGTGAGTTAGAGCCAGGTGGACACCTGGCCGACCGCGCAAACGCATGTTTGTGATAGTTCGTAAAAAATTGATTCCCGTAGAATCAATTTTAATCTTCAGCGTTTTGCTAATGCGGTTCCGACTCGGTTCTGGGTCAGGTTCAGCTCCGGGGTCCGACCCCGGTTCCGCTCGTTCAGCACTAACCTGTATTGGAGGAGATTGGCATCGGCCTGGAGCCACTGCGGTGCTGATTTAATAAACATTCGTATAATAGTATTGTTGTCCCTTATTATGGGCCCGTGCGTCTCAGAATGATTGATTCTGCAAGACCGTATGGGGCATCTGGGCCCTAGATTGATTTAACTGAGAAAAAGAAATGGAGTGCAAAAGGGAGGAAATGAGGAAGAAAGAAGGATGAATGATGAATAAGGAAGGAAAGAATGGAGAAGTGACTCAGAAGAGTAGAAGGAGACAGCTGCAACAGTGCTGGCTCCGGTGCGGTGCCGAGTTATTAAATATTTGTGTAACGATACAATATTGTCTTCATATATGTTGTTAAAACCATAAATATAGAAAATGATGATTATAAGATCGTATAGGATGCTAGGATATCCACAGGGGTCTCCGGCACCCAAACTGAAATATTAACATAGAAAGACGAAACTTGGTATACATCTCTGATAGGATGTATCATCGATACAGAAAAGAAAAAAATTAAAAAAAAAAAAAAAAAATTAAAAAAATATTAAAAAAAAATTTAAAATTAAAAAAATTTTTTAAATTAAAAAAAAATTTAAAAAAAATTTAAAAATTTTTAAAAAAATTAAAAAATTTAAATATTAAAAAAAAAAAAAAAAAAAAAAAAAAAAATTAAACATATTTTATTCTTTTTAAGTTTATAACTTAAAAAATTTACGTTTTTTATATAAATCAAACAGCCTCTAGAGCCTCCTGAGCCTCTTGAGCCTCTTGAGCCTCTTGAGCCTCTTGAGCCTCTTGAGCCTCCAGATCCCCAGCCTCCCCCGCCTCACTCGCCCTCTTTGACCTCATGTGTGATCTATTGATTCCTTATATATTTTGTATAACATAGCACAAAACTTTCATTTTATTTTTGTTTATATCGGTTCCCAAACAAGTTTGTTTTACTAATTTTAAGCTTTCATATTTATAACTTGAAATTTGTGTTTTATACCTAAAACACAAATCAGTAAATGAATCGTATGCCACCTCCCCTCCTACCACAACCTGGATGTTTTTACATTAACATAGTAATATTAACAAAATTTTATCTAACACCCTTGTCTGATTCTCATACTAACCAGCAAAAGTATACAAACATAACAAAGTTTTCATCAATAATGATAAAGTGTAATCAGAACTAAAGTATAATGTACCTCTAATATTTATCTCGCTTATGAATAAACAGCTAACATTAAATTCCATAACGCAACGATCGTAACTAACGTTGACTTTCAGAACATAACCTACTTGCACTTTTTTTCTAACATATCGCGATATTTTTACATTAACATATTAAGTAACATTTAACAAAATTTATCCCACAATCTTGTTAATTATCATACTGATCAATGAATATATGCTAAC
>JABUQX010140252.1:12500-15000 GCA_015478945.1 Trachelipus rathkii
TATATATATAAACGTATACATAGGGTAGGCAGGGTAGGTAGCTCCTACCCAATATTTTTGAGTCTTTTTAATAAAATAAATTAAATGGTAAAGTTTACTAAATTATTACAATTTTATATGAAAATGAAAAAAGAAACTGATTTATAAAATAAATTTTAAGAAAAACAAGTACATTAGTATTAGCAATTACAATAATTAAATTTATTTGGAAATTTTACTTTCTACTTTGATTCTAAGGTAAAATTCAAAATATCACGCGTACTTAAATTTTCATTCTCATTATAATCTATACTGGTAGACAGGCATCATACTGCTGAACAGCTCGAAAAAGATACAGAAAATCATGTTTTTTGTCATCTTTATTCAAGCTAGCTGAAAAAATAAATTTGATGTGAGAAAAATTTTTGATTCTCTCTCTCTCTCTCTCTCTCTCTCTCTCTCTCTCTCTCTCTCTCTCTCTCTCTCTCTCTCTCTCTCTCTCTCTATCTATCTATCTATCTATCTATCTATCTATCTATCTATGTACGATAAGTTCACTTACAGCTGACAGAGTAAAATGAAATGTATAGCATAGATGAATTGTGTTTACTGCTTAGTTTTGAAGTAAGGGTAGTTAATATGTTGCGATTATTGAATTTTAATTATATGTTACATTATTTAAGTGCCGTTTACCTTTGTATAATTGAAATAATCCATAATAGAAGTAAGTGTTTATTTTATATTAAAATAATAGTTACATAAAATTATAAACTTATGTAAAGAACAAACAGCTTTACTTTAAAAAATTTGGTAGGCTTATATCCCGTTTTGAGTCAATCTCATATAATAGTAATACACTTAAATAGAAGTTTTATTCAAAGGACATGAAATTAGAGTTTTCCTAAAAATAGAAAATAGGTACAGTACGTATTGCAATTGTAAATGTTTTCACGTTTTTCTTTTATATATATATATATATATATATATATATATATATATATATATATATATATATATATATATATAATAATATATGTATATATATATATATATATATATATAATATAATATATATATATAATATAAAAATATATATATATATGTATATATATATGTATATATATATATAAATAATAATATATATAATATATATATATAATATATATATATATATATATATGTATATATATGTATATATATAATATATATTATATATAATAATATATAATATATATATATATATAATAATAATATAATAATAATAATATATATAATAATAATATATAATATATATGTATATGTATATATATGTATATATGTTAATATATGCAATAATAATAATAATAATATATATATATAATATAATAATATATACATGTATATATAATAATAATATATAATAATAATAATATATAATAATAATATATATATATATATATAATAATAATATATGTATAATATATAATATATAATAATAATAATAATATATAATAATATATATATATGTAATATATATACATATATATTTATATATATATATATATATATATATATATATATATATATATATATATATATATATATATATATATATATATATATATATATATATATATATATATATATATATATATATAAATAACTGGCTTGGCTTGCAAGTAGAATATGAACCTACATTCAAGTGATGCCGCGGATTCCCTTATCCACATTTCAAGTGTACAGAAAATCCGCATCCCTATCCGCATCTGCATTGCATCCTTCTGAATAATAATATTAATAATAATAAGTGAAAAATCCGCATTCACATATGTTCAGATTCAGTCATCATAAACTACATCCATATCAAAAGATGTTAAGAATTTCATATAAGTGACATGAACAATAAACAATATTCTATCATAAACAATAATATAATATTGAACAATAGTGAATAATATTATATTATAAAAGAATCAGATATAGATATAAAGAAAAAAAACATGAATAGAAAACTGTTTCTTTTGCAATACCAAATATTTATTGCCTCTCATTTTAACATAATACACCTGATTAAGAGTTTGGGCAAGTTCAGATCGAACCGATGTCCCACTACCTGAACATTATCAAGATCAAGACTATCCTAGCACTATCATTATCAATTGAATGAGCTACCTGGGTGTTCTTAATAAAATACAACAGATTTTATAATAATAATAATAATAATAATAATAATAATAATAATAATAATAATAATAATAATAATAATAATAATAATAATAATAATAATAATAATAAAAATAATAATAAAAATAGTAAATTATTTAGAATAACAAAACCTTAAAAATAATAATAATAATAATAATAATAATAATAATAATAATAATAATAATAATAATAATAATAATAATAATAATAATAATAATAATAATAATAATAATATCATTACCAATATTAAAAATAATAAAACAAAAAACAAAAATGGTACAATATTTAAAATAGAAAGTAAATACAAAAACATTGAAACTGGTACAAAAAAATGTTA
>JABUQX010140253.1:0-2500 GCA_015478945.1 Trachelipus rathkii
CGGTAATACTTCGTTCAGTTCGAAGTGGTTTTTAACCTTTTTCTCATTTATCGTGAAACGCTTTCGCGCGTTTTTCGTGCGCCGCTTCAATATATATATATATATATATATAATATATATATATATATATATATATATATATATATATATATATTTATTATTATTATTATTATTATTATTATTATTATTATTTCCTAGATTTATTATTATTATTATTATTATTATTATTATTATTATTATTATTATTATTATTATTATTATTATTATTATTATTATTATTTCCTAGATTTATTATTATTTTATTATTAGTTTATTATTATTATTATTATTTTTATTTTTCCTAGATTTGTCATTATTATTAATTTTATTATTATTACTATTATTTTTAATATTATTATTATTATTATTTTTAATATTATTATTATTATTATTATTTTTAATACTATTTTTTTATTTTTAATATTATTATTATTTTTAATACTATTTTTATTATTATTATTATTATTTTTATTATTACTATTATGTTTTATAAACTATTATAATTATTATTTTTAATATTATTATTGGAATTTTATTTTTTGGTGTTCTTTTATTATTATTATTATAATTTTTAATGTTATTATTATTATTATTATTATTATTATTATTATTATTATTATTATTATTATGCAAATTTTAGTCCGTCCATGTACTTATATTGTATAAATTATTCTAATTTTTAATGTTAAAATTTTTTAATTTTTTAGACCTGATGATGGTCCCAGTTGAGACCGAAACGTTGTCAATTTAATAAATGTTCAGATTCTTTCTCGCCATATGCTTTATCCTCTATATATATATATATATATATATATATATATATATATATATATATATATATATATATATTTAACTATAGGATAATATATATATATATATATAACAACTTATATATATATATATTCCAACTTATTTTTTTATATATATATATTTTCTCTCTCTATATATATATTTTTCCTATATATATATATATATATATATATATATATATATATATATATATATATATATGCTCTCTCTATATATATATGATATATATATATATATATATATATAAATATACAGTATGTATATAGGAGTCTGTGTGTGTATGTGTATGTGTTCATAGGGTTATAACTTTATAAGAGTAGGTATATGGACAACATTAAGAATATCAACTTTTAATTTGGTCCATTCAACATTTTAACATATTAAACATTAAACCTTAACTATGGATTCCGTCAAGAGTCAGGAGATTGATTATGAGGAAAGCATAATAATAATAATAATAATAATAATAATAATAATAATAATAATAATAATAATAATAATAATAATAATAATAATAATAATAATAATAATAATAATAATAATAATAATAATAAAAATAATAATAATAATAATAATAATCTACTCTGAAGTCTGTTGAAAGTTATGACTTACTAATGATAATCACAAAAGTGTTTATATTAAATTTTCGTTTATCAAATGATTTCACTGACACTGTTAGTATCCTTTTTCCTTTCTACAGTGCCAATATCAGATGTCAGCCGCTTTACTTTGACATTTTATTTGAAATTAAAGATGAACTTCGCTCATTTCCTTATTCGTGTTAGGAATAGTATTCTGTTAAGAAGAGTTCTAATCATCTTTAAAATCGGATTCATTTTCCAGAACTTTAATAAAAATGTGACTCGTAATTAACAGCAAAAAAAAAATTCAATTTTCGATTTGCAGCCAAGTAAATATCTCACCTTCAATATCAATGATATGATTTATCATATATTTTTTAATTTATAAAAATATTTGGCTACAAAAGCATTTTTCCTAGCTTGAAATCACAGATTTTTTCTCAACCTATTATTATATAATCACTTCATTCTTGGTTATCAAAATATTAAATAAGCTCTCTCTCTCTCTCTCTCTCTCTCTCTCTCTCTCTCTCTCTCTCTCTCTCTCTCTCTCTCTCTCTCTCTCTCTCTCTCTCTCTCTCTCTCTCTCTCTCTCTCTCTCTCTCTGAAAATCGTTCATAAATTTTCTTCATAAGCTGTAAATATTTTATAATTGAAATTATTTAAATTCAAGAACAATAAAATATATATATATATATATATATATATATATATATATATATATATATATATATATATATATATATATATATATATATATATATATATATATACTATATATATAATAAAATATATATATATATATATATATATATATATATATATATATATATATATATATGTATATATATTTATATTTGAAAATATTTATATATATATATATATATATATATATATATATATATATATATATATATATAAAGGGTATCAACTTTCCACTTCCTTCTACCCACCCACCATTAATTAATATTTCTTAAAATCATTCTTAATTAAATAACATTTTCTGCAACCCGTAAAGACTACGTGTACAAAATTGACAAAAGAAAATGACGCAATGGCGCGTATATTCA
>JABUQX010140253.1:20000-21505 GCA_015478945.1 Trachelipus rathkii
CAGCTATTTTATAATTGTTTAATGGTAAATTATAGAAACAAGTTGGTGTCACTAAGGACAGTCCTTTAGGTTATACTCTTAGTGCCATCTTTATTTGTTTTTATGAGAAAATTTGACTCAATGAATGTCCGGTTAATTTCAAACCTAGGAGGTATGTTGATTACTTCTTTCTCCTTTTAAAGTCCGAAGACCATGTTTTTGTAATATAGCAACTCAAAACAACCGATTATTAAACCCACTGTTGATGTTGGGCAAAATAAATTTTTGCATTTCAGGATATCGATATATACAAGAACAACAAAAAATTTCACTCCAGTGTCTTCAGGAAATCGATTTTTAATGGACTGACGGCAAAACAAGATTTTTCATTCCTCATATTTTTAAAATTAACTAAATTAAAACTCTCTTTAACTGAGGAAACAAAATTTCATCAGCCTATGTTAATTAACCTCACGAAAGAGCTAGAGTTCTTGAAAACATTATTTCTGAGGAATGTGTTCCCAAAATTCATAATTGATGCAACTTACCGAAAGCTACTTTCAGTAAAATTTAAAGACAAATCTCAAGCCCAATTAACAGATCCAAAGAATATTCTGCATACGAGGTTTCATTTTTATCTTTTGGAGAAAATGAGTTACGAAATTCTCGTAAAATTATGGAGTTTTAAAAACAAATTTATATATATATATATATATACTCACAAACTTTCCACAGTTCTATGAGAATATATAAATATATATATATATATATATATATATATATATATATATATATATATATATATATATATATATATATATATATATATATATATATATATATATATAAACTCCCTTTACCTTTATGCTCATCAGTAATATATCAATAGAAGTGCGGTAACTGTGATGCCACCTACATAGGAAGACAATACGAAGCGTTTCCGCACGTACTGCTAGGCATAATGATATTTTATTTGGAACTCTAGACCATTTACACCCCCCCCCCCATTCTGCTATAATGCTCATTCTCTTCAGAAAAGCCCATCATATACAGGATACCAATTTTTGAAAATTGACCCAAACAGAGGAACCGATCTGCGGCTGTTAGAGTCCTTGTGTATTTGGCATCTCAAACTGACCTTAAATTAAAATCTAAATTATAATAGCTTACTAATGCTGAAGTAAAATTTTGTTTAAATCTCAAACTCATTACTGAATAATATTGTACTCACTCACTCATATATCAAAACGTTTTATTTATTTCAACTTAAATCTCAACCTATCCCTCTCTATCTTTTAGTCCTTTTAAACCATCAGTAGTAAAATTAAAAGTTTAGAACAATATAAAGCTTTACCTTTTAATATAAACATTTAAATAAATAGTTCATAAAATGGTAAAGAAATGTCAATAAAATTTGACCACCAAAGAAACTGGTTAATTTCACTTTATTAACCATGGTTTATTTATGGTGACCAACCATATACAAGTATATCAATCTAATTTTATATATATATATTTTTATTACA
>JABUQX010140254.1:0-5000 GCA_015478945.1 Trachelipus rathkii
CATTGATTTTGTTGCAGTTTACATCCCCAACACCCTTTAGACCCCTTCCTTGAATAGGTTTTTATTTACATCCCCTACCCCCCTCCTTGAATAGGTTTTTACTTACATCCCCTACCCCCCTCCTTGAATAGGTTTTTATGAGAATAATTATCTTAATCTCTTTATAAATTGCCCCTAGATCTTGCGAATTTTGAGCAAGGTCTGGTCACTGATCTTGACAGAATTTCCTGGTGCCAAGGTACTGTCGATAGCCCCAAAAAATATATGAGAAGCTAAGACAGTTTCTAATGGACATAACTGTTTGGTAGCATAAATTCCATTACCTCCTTCTCTGTGCTTTTCTTCTATTTTTCAATGGGGACCCCCTTCAAGGGGGTCCTCAAACTCATTTGGGATTGTTGAAACCCTCAAAAATGAGTTCTACATCATTGAAAACATATATAAAGGTACCTCTTTTGACTCAATATGTAGCTGGAGCCAGAAATCCTGTCTGGCTCCGGTATCGGTTCATGTGCTCAGGCACTTAATTTAAACTCCATACTCTATTTCATTCGTTCTCTTCCACTCACTTCTCCATTTTCAACCTTCTAAGTCCTTGGACGTGGCAGTATGAAACCTCAGGCCCAGGCAGGCAGCACCTTCATCAACCACGGTAGTAAGTTTAAAATAGATACCTTAACTAGAAAACACTTAAAAACCTAAAAATATACATGAGCACCGCAACACCGGTGTTAAATGCCCTAAGGATTGCTCCGATCCACTCGGTAATACCGGTAATTGATTCGCAGACCATCTAAACATACTAGTCAACACCAAACTCAGGACATATTCCTTGAAAAATAAAAAAAATGGCTCGAGGTGTTAGAGCGGTGCTCCGCACCGCACTAACACTTCAGCGCGATACTCTGGTTACATCAAACACCTGTGAGTCAACTCGGACCTCAAAACATACTGTTCGACACCAAGTTCAGCTCTGTAGCTCGAGAAATAAAAAAGTTGCATATATAGGTGCACTGGAAAAGGGGGGTAGGGGTAATAACTCATACTAAACTGTGGTAGGAATGCCTCAAATCCGTTATAAACCACGGGAATCGATTCCCTATACCTTATAACATAGGGGTAGACACCTTATATATACAAAATATAATAATATATACAAAAAGGTTAAAAAAAACGTTTTTACAGTACCCATTTTTTATACTTTTTAGGTTTTTGTGACATTTTTTTCTTTTTTTTTTTTTAGACCCCACACTGACAGAAGGAAAAAAACAACCTTACAGCAAGTTGATAGGAGTTATAGCGCATATACATTGACATTTTCAATTAATTTGGAAGTGGTTTTTACATTACACATGGTTTTTTGAGGTACAAGTTGGATGGTATATGTGTGTTGATGGGCTGCATAAAATTTCATGAAATTTGTTCTGGAATGAGATCTATGATGGGACCAACATAATTTAATTCGATATTATACTAATTCATAGATTTCTTGATGTAGCCACTGCTGGAAAGTCCCAAAAAATCAGTCAAATGAGCTCAAAACTTGTGAAATTTTTAAAAATTTTTAAAAATTTCCAAAAATTCAGAAAATTGAATTTGAACCATTACAACACTTTTTTTCACTCATACTCGATGGGGTTAATAGGTCCACCAAATTTTTTGGTTCTAAACATCATATATTCCGAGATATGGAGTGGGTTTTTTTTACATAACAAAAATCGATGGTTTTTTTTACACACCATGACTATATATATATATATATATATATATATATATATATATATATATATATATATATATATATATATATATATATATATATATATATATATATATATATATATATATATATATATATATACTATCTACTATATATATATATATATATACGATATATATATATATATATATATATATATATATATATATATATATATATATATATATATCTCTATACATATAAATCGATGGTTATATATATATATATATATATATATATATATATATATATATATATTTCAAGGTTGGTCATTAGGGTATGCTATGAAAACCTGTAGAGATAATGTGCTCTAGGGTCAGAAGAGTCAGTGGTATCTACACCAGGCCAAAAAACCATACTGAATGGGAGAGAGCAGAGAAAAAGATTCAAGCCACCAACGCAACCGAGCCTGTACCATTCTCTCCAAGACCTTACCATTGCAGGAAAGCAGTTGAATAGCACAGTAGCCTTTTGGGGTAGAGGATTCCCGATTGGTTTCAAGAAAGGAAGGTTGAGTTTCAAAGAGCATCCCTAGAATCAGAGGAAAGATATTTCAGGAACTTATCATCAACTAGATCAGCCCCAGTGGCCTTGCTATCAGGGAGGGAGGACAATGCACGATTCAATTCAGAAGTCATAAATTTGTACCCAAGGAAGGAAGATGGGTCAAGTTCGGATTTCTTTATATATGAAGCAAGGGCAGTAGTGCTGGTAAAAAGGTTGGAAAACTTATATAATAATCCTTAAATAGCTAACCATTGTTAAGTTGTTGACCACAGTATATTTTATATAGCTACCTATATATTTACTTACTGTTTTACTTTTTTCACTTTTACGTGCTCTTCATCTGCTTGGACATCAGCACATGCAGAGGTGATAGAAGATCCCATATACAGTATGTAAAACGAATGCATATCACAAGAACACTGATCACAATTTAATGAAACAGTTATAATACACCAATATCAGCATTTAAGTGAAAAAGCACAGAAGTTCAAAGTCAATATCAAAATTTACTTCCATGATAGTTTAATCAAGTTCCTCATACCAATGGATAGATTTTAGTTTTCTTCAGGTAGCTACTCAATGAGATACTCCTCTGGGAATGCTGAAGGGAGAAGATTAAGGACATCAAAGGACAAGGTCAATTCTGCACACTTCTGGTGAAGGAGAAGCCTTTGCTGGTGAAAAGCAGGACAGATCAGCAGCACATGTTCTATTGTGAGGCAGACATTACATGGTGAACACATGGTTCTTTGAGTATTATCATAGAAGTGCACAGTCTCAAAGAGTGGTGCACCCAGTCTTAACTGAGATAAGACAACTTACTCCCATCTATGAAGACTAATCGGAATGCCATTTTGTATTAGGCAGCCACCTCTACATTCATTCCACTGCCTGCCAAATATCTCAACACAAGCAAGACACACTGAGTTTAAATTCTGATAAAGAAATAGGTAAATCAACAGGTACACCAAAAACATTACACTCCTTTGCTGCACTATCCACCTTGTCATACAGGTCAAGTCCCACATGACCAGATAATGGCCCTCCTGCCAGAAAGGCTATAAACCAAGTTTTTGATTTTGTACATCAAGAAATGGGTGGAAGAACCATGCTATAAAGCTTGAAAAACTGATAAGGAATCTGTAAAAATCGCTATTTTATAATGAGGTTTGCCCTTAAAAGTTAGAAAGGATTTGTATATAGCATATGCCTCACCATTGAAAACTGAATAAAATTTAGGTAACATATACGGAACCAAAGTATCATTATAGAAAAATGCATTGCCAATATCAGAATTAATTTTAGACCCATCTCTGAGCACAATGGTATGATGGTGCCCCTTAAGAAGATGAACCTTTTCTAAGAATAACTTCCTGTAAATAACTTATGATGTAACATTCTTGGGGTATTTCAGAAAGGTGCTATCAAATTCTAAATTGAGAGAGGAGTCAGGATATCTTAAGGGAATCCTTGCTAAGTGCTCCACAAGAAGATCATGAGTTTGGAAGAATATCTTCAACCTACCAAAACATGGCAGGTGATACGGTCAAGAGTTATAAAAGTCATACAGTAGATACAGTAATCATTATAAAAGCGACTGACAGGATGATCTTTCAATGCAAGCAGACTACTGGGATCATTCCAGTAACCAGCTTGCTTTAAAAGATCATACCGTCAGTCGCTTTTATAATGATTACTATATCTATGACTTTTATAACTTGACTGTATCACCTGCCATGTTTTGGTAGATTGAAGATATTCTTTCAAACTCATGATCTCCCTATGGAATGATATTTGTTTATTTTGATTTATTTATTTATAAGGGTGTGGTATAGCCTTAAACATCGGCACCACTTGACAAATATTTTTGTTTAAATTTTTTTTTTACAATTTAAATGCTAAAATTAATATAAAAACAAAATTAAAGTATAAGGAAAAAAATTCATAGAATTAATGTAAATATTAAAACATAATAGATAAAGAAATCAATATAAAATAAAAATATATAAAATAAAAACAATTATGAGCTGGCCTTTTATGACTAGGAATTTTCCATTAATATATTTATTTTAGCCATCATCTACATGTATTTTCCTAAGATTTCTATTTAATTGCATAGAAATTAACAATAAATTTACAACTAATGAGATAGAGATTATATAAGCATGCAAAATATAAAAAAACATGATAAATAAATAAAACTAAAAAAAAAAATGAAAGTGTGGTTGTTATAGCTAATGTGAGAAAGTATTACGTAACTATTGTATTAAAACTATAAACTTTTAATATACAAAAATGGTATCAAAAAATTCTTTGAAGTTTTTTTAGCGATTGACATACATTTTAAATGTATATCTTCAATATAAAAAAATAAAAATATAAAAAATAACGCTACTAAAAACATCATTTTTAGGCTTTATTTCGTTCGTGTGGGGATGAAGAATAACTGTCGAAATGTGTTTCAACTTATCGATACATCGATATTTATTATTTATCGATATTACAATTTTTTTAACGATTTTGAACGATTTTATCACAGTATAAATATATACAGTATAAATATTTTTACTATGATCAAAGTTTGCTATGATTTTATATTAAAAAATTGTATGTATTTAAAAAAAAAATATTGCAAAACAATTTTTTACGTAATGTAAAAAAAATATATATATATATATATATATATATATATATATATATATATATATATATATATATATATATATATATATAT
>JABUQX010140254.1:10000-12181 GCA_015478945.1 Trachelipus rathkii
GATCAACTGGTGTGATAGAGTCAAAGAATTGCAAGAAAAACTGATTTTATTAAATTAAACATCATCAGTTGTGAACAAATTCAAACGGGACTACCACATGGTGAAAACATTATCATTTGATTTCTTTACGAATATATCAAAGAAGAAGAAAAAATATGAATATCACACAAATATTTAGCACAATCTCATTATTTTTGAAGTCATTACTCACAAACCTTCCTTATCCATTGTGAAAAAAATTAAAAATAATTTCCTGGCCATTGCTTTATTTGTTTTGTTTAAAAAAAAAAAAAAAATTTAAGCACATCCTAAGTTCGGTAACCACGAGAAATAGCAACCTTACAGAATTGGAGAAAATTCACTTTCCTTGCCAGCATGTTCTGCACATAACATACAATGAATAATAGTTGTCAAAGATAAACTTTTCACACCGTTTCTAAACACAAATAGCAAAGCAAAACGCATATCTTTTTATTGTATCCGGATAAATTGATGTTTCTTTTTTATGAATCATCCGTTACTCATTACTTTATTCTGTATAAATATATATATATATATATATATATATATATACTATATATATATATATATATAACTTTCTTATATATATATATATACCTATATATATATATATATATATATATATATATATATATATATATATATACTCACTATATATATATATATATATATATATATAAACATATATATAAATATATATAAATATATATATATATATATATATATATATATATATATATATGCTCTATATATATATATATATATATATATATATATATATATATATATATATATAAGATGGACAATCATTGAGGTGTGCTAGGTATGAGAAGAATTGATAAAATGGGGAATGAACGCATTAGGTAGTTGTGTGAAGGTGTGAAAAAAAAGGCGTAAATGAGAGCCAAGCGAGAATTACTTTGGTCATATGGAAAATATGGATGATAGTCAGTTGGTTATGCGGATATATAATAGCGAGTGCTGAGAGATCAGCAACAGGCTTGGAGACAGAAGAAAAAAGTGGATTAATCAGTAAAGGAATTCCTGAAGGAATGTGAGTTTGTGGAGGGAGAGAAAAGGTGCATAACAGGGGTGAATGACGTAGTTTTGTGAGAAGGGTATGGTTGTGGGCTATAAGAACTAAAAAATTAATATATATAAATACAATTGTGTAACTACATAAGCCTTACCTTGGGTTTGCTGGTTATTCAAAGACTTTTTTGGTCCTTGAGAAGCTCTGATAGTTTTTAAGATTGGCCTTTGGCTTTATTAAGTAACTAACTAACTTATTAGGTTAAAATTGTAAGGTGAATAGAGATAAGAGAATAGAGGTAGGTTGATAAAAGTTAGAAAGGAAAATTACAATTTACCTACTATCCTTCTTCCATTCCACCCTTCCATGTTCCATTATTCCATTATTTTCCACCATCCACTCTATTCCATCTCCATGTCTCTCTCTCTCTTTCTCTCTCTCTCTCTCTCTCTCTCTCTCTCTCTCTCTCTTTCTTTCTCCCCTCTCTCTTTCTTTCTTCCACTATCTCCCTCTCTTTCTCTTTACTCTCTCTCTCTTTCTTTCTCATATATATATATATATATATATATATATATATATATATATATATATATAAGTGTATATATATGTTTTTATATATATATATATACATATAGACTCATATTATAGCGTGGATCCACTCTAGGTATATAACATATCATGCCAGAAATAAAAATTAAGAGATTACGCCCTAAAAGCTCCAACTAAGGCAGATCGGATTATTCACCGAAATAGGCTCCACCCACACGCTAGCATTTTTCCGTTCTGAAGCTATCGTGAACATCTAAATGCGCGAAATGAAATCCGCATTTTAAAAAAAATAAAAACTAAACAATTAACCAAGGAATGCTGGCAATCTATTCAAAACAAAATTTATGAAACCAAACCAAGGTAAGGAACAAGGCAGAGTGGAATTTAAAATAGTATTAAGGCGGCAAGGCAAAAGTAAGCAATGATAGCCGACCTAAGACTGTAGGCTTAGGGTCGGGGAGCCGCAATAGTTTAGCAGAGAGGTATCAGCAAATCGGCTAGAGTTAGCACCTTAGAAGGCCTTACACAACAATAAAAAATTAATTAGGGAGTGTTCATGCATGCCAGTGTAAAATTCA
>JABUQX010140255.1:2500-18621 GCA_015478945.1 Trachelipus rathkii
ACCACTCACGGGCAGAGCCCTGTTCAGGGAGGGGGTGTTACACGCTCAAAATTACATCCGCTAGCGCAAATTACCTATATTATGTCCACAAAACCATGCTTTTCACTATGATTAAATACAATAGACAGAAGATGGAAGAGAGTTCCACAGAACAGAGGTGGTAGGAAAGAAGGAAGCACCGCAAGCGAACTAGCCTGGAGTTACCAATATCTACACAGAACTCGTGAGCAGACACAGCACCCTTTGTGCTACGAGGGCGACGGAGTATATATATATATGCGTATATATATATATATATATATATATATATATATATATATATATATATATATATATATATATATATATATATATATATATATATATATATATATATATATATAACTTTTTTAAAAAACTTTAAAGTTACAATTCTATTTTACATGTTTAATATTTTTTGTTTGCTTTCGCTTATGATGATCGATAAGCCTTTTTCAAGTAAGAGTGATACCATTGCCTTCGCGATCTGCTGTTAAGATATAGAAATTTTTTAGTTGGTTGATGATTTTGTTTTTAGCTCTTTGAAGAATTTAGATGATAGCAAAATGGAGTTTTGTATGTGGTCAAATTTATATTCTCCTGTGGTTTTGTTAAAGTTATTAGTATTAGATATAAAGATTGATTCGATGATTTTTTTTGTGTATGGTTGATGGATTGTAGTATGGTGGAATTTTGGGTATTTATTTTATGTTGTGCATGAGTGCGGTGGTTGGTTAAAGCTGAATTAGTATTGTCTTTGTTGAAGTCAATGTTATGTTGATAAATGAGCCGATCCAAATCATTGGTTTCACCAATATACACCGAGGTACAATTATGGCATGGTATTTGATATACACACTGTATTTGTGGATTTTTGTATTTTGGGGGTTTAAGTTTGTGTTTTAAGGAAACGGTGTTGTTTTATGTTATGATTTAGGGCGAAGGGTAAGGGAAGAAATGTTGGTCTTAAATTTTTTCTTTTTGTGTTGTTTGGTAGAATGTATGTTTTGCTTTTTGTAAACTAAGTTTATTACATGAGGGGGATATTTTAATTTTGTGAATGTTGAATATAAATATTTTGTTTCAGTGGCTATGTTATTTGGAGAGCAGTTACGTAATGCTCTAAGATATTGGGTTGTTAGCTTGGCGATTTTGATGTTTTTGGTGTGGGCTGAATACCATTGTATTTAAGTGGGGGGGGGGGGGGGAGAAGTGGGTTTTCTATAGACGGAATAGGTAATCTGAGTAGAGTTTTTCCATGTTAATAGTGTATCTAAGAAAGGTAAGGTGTGATTTTGAGATAGTTCATGTGTAAAAGACATCGAAAATAAGGAATTAATGTGTGGAAGGGTTGAGGGATTGTGTTCGTAATATGAAGTCTGATGTGTTTTTCATATTTGAGGAAGAGATGTGACCGATGAAAGGTTTTAGTGTGTTCGAATGCCATGATGAAAGTTTATATGTACTGCAATTAATGTTTGAGATTATGGGCCTCAAAGGGGTGTTGTATTTGTGTATTTTGGGTATGCCATAGAATTGTGCAAGGGTGGTCATATAAGCTTTATTAATTTTGTGTATATTGGGGTGATCTTTGGATATTTGTTTAAGTTGGCTTTTAAAAGTGTCCAATGAGCTTTTCTGGGATTTTTTTTTTTGTGAAAAGGATGTAGGTATTTGTGTCATTTAAAATGTTGTCATATTTGGTGATATAGTCTTTGTGGTTTAAAATTACAATGCTGTTACCTTTGTCATTACGAGTTATTAAAATATCTTTTTTTTTTAAATTAGTTAATGCTTTATAAAATATTGAGAATAGTTTTTCTTTGTGCCCTTCAGAATATCAATGTTGAAGTCTTTTTATTTGTTTGTTTTTGACCACTGTTCAAAACTATTGTAAAATTCTAAATGATTTTCTCCTTTTTCCATTGCAAAGGATAAACCGTAGCCTAACTATATTTTTTCTACGTCTTTGAGTTGGAATTTGATAGGTTATTAATGATTTCAGGGGACGAGGAAGTGTACCATAAACTTTTCTTGAAAATTAGATTAAATTTATATTTCAGCTTACGGTTATGGTTGATCACTATTTTATCTTTTAGTTTATGTGATTCATCTAGTAATTTGGTGAATTGTAACACGTTGCTTGGATAGCTGTTAAACCATTCTCTTTGAAACTTTTTAAATGCTTTTAAATCAGCCCGATCAAAGTGCCAGAAAAAACGCATAGGGCAGGATGAAGCTGTTGGAGAGAAAGTATAAAAATTAAGAGATATAAGGTTGTGGTCAGATTTACCAATAGGAGCGAAGGTGGTGTATTTATGGAGAGAAGGACTAGTGGTGAAACATAGTGTGTTCAAGAATTGGTTGGGACGATCCGAAATGTGTGTTGGTTCTTTGAATTATATATGTATATACTGTATATATATATATCTCTCTCTCTCTCTCTCCTCTCTCTCATCTCTCTTTACATATATAGAAATATATATTTATATATATATATATATATATATATATATATATATATATATATATATATATATATATATATATATATATATATATATATATATATATATATACATATATATATATATATAACATATTTTTATATATATATATATATTTTTAAAAAAATATATATATATATATATATATAAATAAAGAATTCTATGTGTAACGAAGTTTGTGTAATTTAATAAGAGTTGATGAGAATGTTTTTGGTCTTTAAAGGATTTTGGGGAAGGCTGTGACCATCCCGCGCATTGATATGATATTTTTAAGGCTTTATTGATGATATATATATATATATATATATATATATATATATATATATATATATATATATATATATATATATATATATATATATATATATATATATATATATATATATATATATATTGGCATGTTAAACTTACACCAAAATTTGTAAGTTAAATATTTAGTAATTCAAAAAATTATGTAAAGAGTTAATGAGGGAGTAGATTTTGATCAGTAAGTTCTGTCTGAAGTAGATATATCTTTAGTTTCTACTTTTTGATTATATTTTCCGCGTTCCCTTCTTTTATATATCTCTAATGGATATGTAGAATATCCTATTCTTTAAATGATTTTTTGGATAACATTCTTTCGTAGCCAAAAAAAAAAAAAGATCTTAATTATTCAGTGAAAATTAATGATAACAAATCGTTTCACTTCCTCTGTTGTTCGAGTTCCTTTAATTAAAAATGCATAATATGAGTACGAGAAAACAAATTTTAAATTTCAATAAGACAATGGGATGTAATTTTGTATCTTTTAAATCCATTTATTATATCAATCTTTTATTTAAAGGTGTAGGTGTTTTGGTGTGCAATTTCAATTAAAATATGAGCTCTCTCTCTCTCTCTCTCTCTCTCTCTCTCTCTCTCTCTCTCTCTCTCTCTCTCTCTCTCTCTCTCTCTCTCTCTCTCTCTCTATATATATATATATATATATATATATACTATATATATATATATATATATATATATATATATATATATATATATATATATATATATATATATATATATATATATATATATATATATATATATATATATATATATTCCACGTCTTTCTGGGTGGAATTCAATGAAACGTCTTTTCTTTTAACCTTTATTTCTTGGTACTCCCTGACCAGGAACCTAAAATATTTCAAAATAATAACAATACCAAAAATAATATTAACAAAAATTTTAAAATTTTAAAATATATTGAAAATAATAATATCTGATAATGGAAATGCTAATGTAAATGTAGAAATTTACTCCAGTCATTGTGATTTGTGTTAACCAAGTGACTGAAAAAGTTTGCCACTTTTAGTGACTCTCTATCACAGAGAGCGTTCGACTTTGGGTCTCTAACATCTATGTTGAGGGCTTTTATTTTCCACTGAGAGAAAAATTGCTTAAAGAATTTCGATCTGAATTGTGGGGCTAGGTCCGATCTTAAAACTTTAGATGTGCTGTGTCTAGTTATTGTACGTTCTAGGAGGGCTAGAGTGATGTCTTTAGCAGTGTGTTGTTTAAGTGGGACTAATTCGACATATCATGTGAGTTGGTCTTTGAGGATTATAATATATTTAGTTGAGAAATGTGGCAAAGCTGGAGAGGACCTAAGATATCGCAGTGTATTCTTGAGATTGGTTCGACTCCCAGAGGGTATTCTTTGATGGGATGAGTTTGGGGACTGTACCTTTGACTCTGTTACACGAACCACAGTTGGCACAGAATTGTTTGATGAGAGTGTGTAATTTGGGAAAAGCGTATCGTTCTTGTAATCTGTGCTGTGCTCTTTGAGAATCACAATGACCTGAAGCTAGAGTTGAATGGTTCTGATCGATTACAGAGTATATCATAGAGTCTAGCACTTCAAGTAAGTGCCGACTAGTGGGAGTTTTATTGCTTAAAACAGGGGTGAGGAACCTCATGCCCGCGGCTTAACATTTTTATGCCCGCGACCTGTTTGAAAATATTTAAATTTTTTTCATAACCGAGGGCACTTTGCTTGTGCATTTCCGTAGTTAAAGTTTCGGGTATAAGAAGAAAAGAATTTTGTGATGGTTTGAGGTGAGGGATAAATTGATGAGTGAGTTGTGGGAGGTTGGGGGAGACGAGTGAAGGTTTGTGGGGTGGGAAGTGGAGGTGGGTTGCGACTGAGATAGTCAGGTATGACGTTAAGTTTCAGGTACACCTCTTCGAAAATCATAGTTGGTACACGTTGGTCAAGTTTTTCACGGCTTATAACCTTATTTAAACCATTATTTTGATGAAACTAGGTTATTGTTTGATTATATTTGATGCATACATCTTTAAAGGGATGACTGAGACAAACTTTCGTGCAAAAAAAATTTAAAACAGCACATAAAAACACAATGTTACTTTTTTTTTTTAAAAGAAACTAAAAAAAACACAATATATTTTGAATATAATATAAAAAAAAAGATCAAACTCTATTTTTTATTAAAATTTTATGCAAATAAACAAAAATGTGTAGAATCATCGATATTTTTTCATCCACATCGCCAAGACTCTATTGGCTTCAAGAAATGAAATCAAAGTGAGCCCTAATTTTTTTTATAAAAAATGGAATATTTCTATCTACATATGCAAAATACAGTTACATTTAGAATATATATATATATATATATATATATATATATATATATATATATATATATATATATATATATATATATATATATATATATATATAATATATATATATATATATATATGATGATCTTCTCTTACCCTGTCGTGAATCTGAGGTTAACCAATTATCACCTGTTAATTTCTTCCTGAATTGGTGTATAGAGAAAAAAAAAGTTCTTCAGCTACAAACTCGCCTAAAGAAAACCCACTTGGTGGTTTTGTGTTTTGTGTGCTTGCCTAAATAAGGCTTTGCATTCAACATATAGGAAGATTGAGGTCACATACCATTATCAGCTTTATGCCATATTTCACTGGCTAATTGGTTTCAATGTACATCCTAAAGAGACACCTTCCCCTGAGGCCAATAGATGTTCATCTAAAGTTATATTTTCACCAGGCACATAGTGTGAGGGTGCAGTTGGTTATAAAGTTTTCCCAAAAGATTGACTGGAAAGAATTTGTTATCTACGGACACATACAGTTCTCGTGGAGCTATCATCAAATCGGAGATTTCTAAGCAAATAACATATCTCTCCCATTGCTGCCCTGAAAAAGGTGCCCCAATATCACTACTAAAAATTTACTCGGTGGTAACATGATGTCGGGGGGGGAGCACATGGTGGTGTTTTTTGTTTATGGGATGGTGAGTAAATGTGCGCACTATTAGAGGTAGAACACTGAAGTGTTGATGAAGTAGATATAGACAAGGTTGTGTTGCTAATGTCGTAGTTGACAAACTTAAAGTTGAAGAGGGGACACAAGGTGGAATTACAGATGAATTAGTTTTCAGATTTTTCAGATTTGGGTGTTTCTGATAAGGCAGTCGACACATTTTTTTTTTCATTTTGAAGGGATTACAGGATCCATTTCTTCCCTGTGGCTGTGCACTGTCCTCCATCCATCTCCTTCCCTCTTCATTTCTTCCATTTGTATCCGCTGTTCCTGTCCAATTCCATTTTATTCCATATTTTCACTAAATCCATCCTCTCTACAGAGTCATATTCAACTTCATCCTCACTTGGATTCAAAAAGTAAATTCCCTTCCAAATATGAATTAGACATATATATATATAAATATATATATATATATATATATATATATATATATATATATATATATATATATATATATATATATATATATATATATATATATATATGTATGTATGTAATATGTAATATGTAATAATAATGTGTATGTGTAATATGTAATGTATGTGTAATTCATGTGTGTAATAATAATAATATGTGTGTGTATGTCATGTGTGTGTAATGTGTATGTAATAATAATGAATAATCAAAAATGTGTATAATATGTAAATTGTGTAATAATGTGTAATAATGTGTAATAATATTATTCATTTGTGTCTTTGAAAATATGGACATTTTTGCGTACGAGTCAATTGATGATCCCTGGATTTGGACCGCGCCGCGTTGGGTGTCTTTGGATGCGTCGCGCCGCGCTGGGTGGAGGCCGCCACGCGCCTCAAGGGAATTTTTTTTGATCGCCGCGCCGCGCTGGGATAAACTGCGCCGCGCCTCAGGGTCCAGTGCAGCCACTTTCAGGCCGCCGCGCCTCTATGTTTCGATGCGCAACTCACTGTGTCACTGAAATTATGTACTGCACCGCACCGTACCGTACCATACCGCACCGTACGTCATCAAAATAAAGAGCACCACGCACCACGCACCGCAACACTCATGCAATACACTAAACAGACATAAAGGGGTATCCGTCGGTAATATACCACAGAGAACCGGTATACGTTGGTCATATATACCACCAATAAGAACATAACATGTTGGTAAATTCTACCACAAACTTCTCACCATGGAGCCCACAATTGCAGCTAAGGTGGATTTTATGTGACAGAAATATCTAATACCCCTAACTCCCCCAATTCTCAAATTTCATTTCCCCCCCCATATCTCATGACGTAATAATTTTTAGAAGAAAAAAACTAAAAAAAATTGCTTTCAAGGCGTTGGTAATTTGTACCCTCGGGTACCTGAGCAGGGTTAAATTTGCCAGCCTTATATTATTTGTGGGTTAAAATTTTGTATAAATAAATTCCAGCGTTCCAATCTACCAGCGATTTGTTTGTGTCTAAAAAGGTGGGTCAGGGGTTGGTTGTCAGTTATGATTGTTAGGGGTATCTAAGAATTATGTTCTTGATTTTGAATAGAGCGAATAATATTGCTAGAGCTTCTTGCCCTAGTGTACTATAATTTGTTTTTGCTTTAGAAAGAGAGAGCGACTGACAAAAGAGAATGGTATTTTTTTGCCATTTTTATCGTGTTGATAGAGAACGGCTCCCAGACCATTTTGAAAGGTGTCAGTGTTGGGGAAAAAGTGTTTGCTGTATTCTGGAAAAGCCATTTGTGGTTTGAGAAGTAAGGTTTGTTTTAGGGTTTCAAATGCATGTTGTTGTTTGGGTTCCAGATAAACTGTGAGGTTTTGTGTAAGAGGGATGTAATTGGTTTTGCCACTATTTCAAAAAATTTCACTAAATGATTGAAATAGTTTAGAAAACCCATGGGTAAACGTGTTTCCACAGTATTCGTGGGAAGTGTATATGATTGAAGTGTTATTTACTTGGCCGGATCAGAGCTTATGCCTCTATTTCAGATGCGAAAATCAAGGAAAAGAACACTTGCTCTGAGAAAATTGCATTTCGAAAGTTTAATGCAAAGGTTATTTTTCCTAAACGAATCAAAGACTTTAGTGATATTTTGAAAACGAGAGGATTATGAGTGGCCTGTGATTAAGATGTTGAGAAATACTCTGCAAGCTGCACCTAGTAGGTGAGAGAAAGCTAGTTCCATTGTACGTGAAAAAACAGGAGATGCGTTTGAGAGTTCAAAATTTAATCTAGTGGGGCAGAATTATCCCCTAAGGGTGCAAATAGCGAGATATGGTTGGGAGTCCTTCTTAATTTTTAGCACATGATATGCATCGAGGAGGTCAACAGTGGTAAAGAGGGAGTTTTTGCCTAATATGTTGAGGAGATCATTTATACATGCGTCTAAAATTGTGTGAGAGTTGATATGTCTGTAATCGGCTACGATTCTAGGATGAGAAGAATTCTTTTTGAGGATTACAAGTAGAGGTGAGCTATGTGGGAAAGAGATTGGTTTTATGTTTACCTTATTGAAGAGTTTGTGGTCCATTCATCTATGTGTGCGAGATATTTGTGTGGAAGTCAATATTGTGGGCGATATTGCATCATTGGAGAGTCTGGTTTCAGTTAAGACAGAATTTTTGTAAAGGTCAAATGGTGACATTGTCATCCTCGAGAGCGATGACGTCTTTATATATTATTAAAATTTGCAGTAATTGATCAAATAATTTTGGATAGTGCAAAAGAGTATCCTTTTTAGAAGTATCTTTTATAGAGGAAGTAAGAATTTCTTTATATGCGAATACGAGCTGTGTTGGGAGAGGCCCTGGCTAGAGGTACCAAGGTGTGTATGAACGGTCTTTATTGAATCATTTAAAACTATGATGGGGTTTGCAGTGAAAATAAGTGTTTTTTTTGGTAATGATTGGTGGAAAGTGCTTAAATTAATGATATATATTAATATGTAGCCTTGATTGCATTTGCTGAGGATACTGCCTGCGTAAAGATAGTTATTTATGTGAGTGTTATTAGTTGACAAAACTAAGCTTTCTGAATGAGTTGTATGAGGTGAAGAAAGAGCATTAAGAGAAAGTGCTGTTTTAGAGTGTGGATGAATTTCCGTAGTAGAAGTGGTATGTAGATTGTATGTTATATCCGAGTCTATAAGAAGGTTGTGAGAGAATGCGACCATCTGAGTATAAAGGTGGAATGGGATATTTAGTCAGAGGGAGCCTGTGGGAGAGGATAAAAAGGGTATACGGAAACTTTGATTTGGGAAGTGAGTGAGCTGGAAATTATGTCTTTGTCATTATGAAAGAGGAGATGAGAGGTTTGCTGTTGTGGTTGAGAAGATGGAAGTGTGAGAGAGATGACAGATTTTTGTGTGAGGAATGTGAATGAGTAGGATAAGTTAGTAATGGGCGAATGGTAGATGTATTATTAATGTCAACTACTACCATAAAAATTTTGAGATCGAGAGAGATTGGAGCATTACTAAAGGAGTTTGTACCTAAAAGGACTTCTGATTTAAAAGAGCAGGGTGAATCGTGTCACTGGGAAATGTGGTGTTGCAATGTGTATTTTTAAACCAATAGTGCATAGTTTAGGAAAGATGGAGCCTGTAATCAATTAAAGTTTAATGTTACATTTGTGTAGTGGTGTATGGGTGTTGAGGGTATTTTGGAGGTTGTGAAAGACAGAGTTTATATAAAAAGTCATTGGATCCGGTGTCTAAGATAAATTGACATTGTTGAAAGTAGCTGTAGTTTTTAGAAAATAAGTTGGCCCCGCTGTGTTGCTAGATTGAGATGTTTTGGGAGATTGGGTGTTAAGGCAGAGAGAGGTTGTGTTAAATGTGAGGGAAGAGGGATTCGATTTCTGATCGTTATGTGTCTGAGTTTCTTGTGTCTTCATTAATGTATTCGCAAGAATTGGTTGAGATGTTACTGAATGTTGAGTATGGTGAGGTGAAGGTGTATGTGGGTGGAGAGAATCGGAATGCAATGAGTGTAAGGGCTTTTGAACCTTTGTGCGATAAGTGTGAGTAGAATAATTAATATTAATATAGTTAAAATCATGATAACTGTTGAGGTGCCCTGATTGCTCACAATGGTAACATATTTGAGACAATTGTCTGGTGTTTGAGCTAGGGCGGGGAGAGAATGGTTGTTGCGTTTGATTTGCCTGTGGTATCTTTTGAGGGAATGATTATTTTTGTATGTGTTGATTTGGTGATTTCGGTCTTGAGGATTTTCAGCTTTTTTTGCTGTCGAAGTTGACGGTTGCAGAGTCTGTAGCTTAAGTATGTAATGTGTAGAGACTATAATTTGACTTTTGAAGAAATTGTTACATCTGTTTTGGAAGCGAAAGGTTTTAATCGTAGCCCTTGACAAATTGTTTCTTATAATTTTCTAGATGATGTTGTGTTTGTGCATAGAGAAAAGCTATTGCTATGGCATTTATTAATTTTTCCGGAAAGTTAAGTGAAGAGTCTTTTCTCTTTTAGTTTTTCTAAAAATTCTTTGACCAATTTTTGTAAGAGAGGAAGAATTCCATTTAAATTTTAGTATTTGTTCAAATGCTTCAAAATGGTGAAGGGAGTCTTTTGGCAAAATTAATGAGCGTAGATCATTAGTTATCAATTTATCTATTCGGAGGAGTTGTGGATTCGAATTCATTATCTATCTAATTCACCATCTGTTAAGTGAATTTGGCTTCTGGCTTGTATCATTTCTTCCTGTGATGCATTGTTTTAGTTGTATATTTTCTTCCACGTCCTCTAACCAACGTGCGAAGCTTGGCCTTCTCAGATAGTTTTGTATCCGTCCTGTGAGGGTGAGTTCGCAACTCACACCAGCTGCGATCGGTGTGGTTTGGAAATTTTGAGAGGAACCCACAGAGTTTTCCTGTCCATTTGTCATGGTGACAGGTGAGGATAAAATTAAAAATGGGGAGGGAGAATGAGAGAGATAAAATTTGCGTCTAGCACTAACACCGAAGGTTCCGGTAGTGTTACTTAACTAGAGTTAGTTAATTGGACAGAGAAGCGATGGGTGTGGATATTTTCTAGATTGAGTTCCCTATTTGGCCACCCGCGTCTTTCAAGGTTAGATTCAATGGCGTCTTTTCTTTTAATCTTTATTTCTTTTGCTCAATTTTAGGACATAAAATATAAAAATAAACAATAATAACAATGTACTAATAAAAGAAAAACATTGAAAAATATATAGAAAATAATAATATAATGAAAATGTGATAAAGAAATACTAATATAAAAATGGTACTTTTAATAATAGTAATAAAAGAAAATGATATTTAAATATAAGAATTATGTTTATTCTATTAATAATAATAATAATAATAATAATAATCGGAAAAACGGGGTACAAGAATAACCATATTGCTCCATCCATTCCTTTCATCAAGTTTATTGACTGTTTGTCCCACTAATTACACCATCATATTTACGTTTGGTACTCGTCTGTATATATATATATATATATATATATATATATATATATATATATATATATATATATATATATATATATATATACTATATATATATATATATATATTTATATATATATATATATATATATATATATATATATATATATATATATATATATATATATATATATATATATATATATATATATATATATATATATATATATATATATATATATATATATATATATATATATATATATATATATACTGTCCGAGGAACAGTTCCAAACTCCAGGAACGGATTGTACACAGGATAATGAAAATGCAAGAGAAAAACTTATATTCTCTGTTCGTATTTCATTTCTTTGCCTTTAAAAGCGTAATGACCATTAAACTAAATTCGATTCATTAAAGGAAATAATAATATGTTTTTTCTACTTATCTGATCAACATCAAATTTCAGAACTATATAGTCAGACGATATACATCGTTTTTACTTAGACAAGTTTTCTGTATACTCAAAAGAAAATTTAAATTTCAAAACTTTTTCTTTTTAAATTTGTTCCAGAACAAATCCAAAATTACTGCATATACAAAGAAGTTATCTAAATGAAAATGTGCTTCCTCCGACTACAAATGTCCTGAAATTTTCCAGATCGGATGAGCAGAAAAAATATCCCAATTTTTCAATTTTAAAACTAAAAAAATAAGCTTTGAAAATCGACCAATGCTCAGATATGGGATCAATATCAAAATTCGGCTAGATGATAATTATAATCCAATCTTTGTATATTTCAAGTTTCAAATTTCCGAAAAAAAAATTGTAGGAGAAGTTTCAACAAAGTATGTCACACATAGATTTCAAAAATTGAAAATACCAAAACAATGACTACAGACACAGAAAACACGCAGAAATGACGTTTTAGACGTCAGAAAAACTAGAGTTTGGTGTTTATTTGGTTTAAAAATATCAATTTCAGATTTTATGTCCATTTTTTTTTTTTAGGGGAAGGAAATTCGGCTCAGCCCGAAGCAATAATTATTGCTTTGGGTTGAGCCCAGAAAACAAGCAAGACCAAACCATGGATCATGAGGAGGAGAGAAAGATTTAGTCTAGATGGAATAGACCTGCTCATCTCATCAAAGATTACAGCTCCCACTTTTATCGGCAGAAGCTGAAGTGTCTTTAGAGTCCGGAGCAAATTCACTCAGAAGATACGCATAGGGATGGAGTTGTTGAAGAAAAAGTATTAAATTAAAGAATGATACCAGGTTGTAGTCAGATTTCAATGTCTTTCCGTAGAGCGGCGAATATATAATTTGACTAGTCAACAAACATATTGCAAGTGTGTTCCAGAATTGGTTTGGACGATCCGGAATGTGTGAAGATTCTTTGATTAATTGCTCCCAGATCGTTGCGAATGCTGAATGATTCGAGCCTCCCCACCTTAATCGTAGGGACCCCAACCATTCAGTGTTATTTTGTTAAGAAATCCCCTAAAGCCCCTGTGTTGGATGAGAAGATGGAGATCTCGTGAAAAGTAGTAAGATATCAAAAAATGCGTGAAAATCACTTCTGTTAGGAGAACAGTAGCAGAGCAAGCCTAAGATTATTATAGTAGAGAAGGAAGAAGAGAAAGATTTTTAAGCCACAAGAACATCGAAGTTAGGAGATTTATTTTATTGAGACCTGTTACAGTAGTGTTAATGTTTACATAGGCACATTCTCGACCCTCAGCCTGAAATTAAGTAATAACTATAGTTTGAAATATGAAATGAGTTACATGATGAATTTTCCCAGCCATCTGGGTCTCAAACAAGAGCAAAGTTTGGGTTAGAGTTAGAGAGGCAGTATTCCATGATGCAGAGTTAGAGTGTAGGCCACGGATGTTGAAAAATTCTTGTTTATGTGTAAATCTGTCTTCATAAACCTTATTGATATGATAACAAAAAACAACAACTTTCCAGTTTTTTTTAATGTTCATAGGTCAAGCATTAAGATTGATGTAATCCAAAAAACTAATTTTACATCTGGAAATTTAAAACGCTAAAAAACCGTATTTACAGTAAATATGTAAAATAGGAAAAATAAATCTAGAAAGTTAAAAATCACACACCCGGACAAGTTTGCTTATTTTCTTTAGCCATCTGGTTCTCAAACAAGAGCAAAAGGTTAGGGTAGAGTTAGAGAGGTGGTATTTCACAGATGCAGAGTTAGATGTGAAAACCACGGGTGTTGAGTAAGAGTCAATGATAGAAAGCCAGCGCCTGTTGCAAATCTGTCATCATAAAACAATCCTGAAAATAAAACAAAAGCAACAAACAAAAAAACAAAGGTGAAAGCAGGTAACATTGTTCATACTAAAACCCTAACTTTAAAAGTGGAATTAAAACCTAAAACCATGTTGCAGTAAATATGGAAATATAAACAATCTAGAAAATTAAAACACTCACGCACTAACACACCATCACAAGGATATGCCTACCAAAAAAAAAAAAAAAAAAAAAAAAAAAAAAAAGGTAAAAAAAATTTTAAAATAAATGTATATAAATTAAAAAAAAAAATTTTATTTACCCAATATGTACATATTACGCTAAACCAAGTAAAAAGCAAGTTAAAAAAGAGACGAAGAAAAAATATCCTGGTACTAGTCAAACTATGTTTTATTTTCCAATTGCACAATTCTAAAAACTAACTATATCTATCTAACATAAATTATAAAACAAAATCAAAATTAAGGAATTACTTATCTTGATAGGGTTGCGTCTAATTCTTCCATATTAAAACCATAATAGTTAAAAAAAGTTATTAAAACAGAATATAATGAAAAGCATATTGTGGTGCGTTAGAGAGGTATCTACAAAGTTATCTATATATCTATATATATATATATATATATATATATATATATATATATATATATATATATATATATATATATATATATATGTATGCTATATATATATATATATATATATATATATATATATATATATATATATATATATATATATATATATATATATATATGATGATGGATCGAACAACCGCAACCGCGCAACCACACATATTTTGACAGCCGCAGCTGCAGCCGCAACCGCGGTTCTACAACCGCAGCTGCAAGCCGCAACCGCCGGTTGTTGTCTTCGAAGAAGTACGCAGCTGCGGTTGTCAGTAAGTTATCTTTTAAAATATTCTCTTATGTTATCAAAACCTTCTCTCTCTCTTTCTCTCTCTCTCTCTATTATATGAAAAACAAAGATTCGGTTGTCTTTACTCCTCAAATACTTCTAAGATAAGACTACTAGTTTTGATTTTTATACTAATTGAAGAAAAATGTATTACCCTATTGGAAATATTTGGAAGAGATTACTAAATAGTTAAGCTTTCATTCGTCCTCTATATCAAAGTAATTTATTTTTTATTTTTTGTCGTTAAAAACTCTTCACCAGACCTCAGATTTCGAGGCTGAAGAGGGACTTAAATCAGCCGTACAAACAATAATTTCGGAGTTAACTCGTAGATTTGTTGATAATTTGAAGCTTGATATCAGCCTGCTCCTTTTACAATTTCCTTATATTTGAAGGACGCTCAGGAAGAAATAAAAAAACAATGTAAGGAACTTTCATTTCTTCAGAATATGGGAAAAGATATATCTATTAACAGACATCCTTAAAAAATTTAAACTGTAGAAATAAAACAACCTTCAACATCCAAACCAAAACTCTGTTTGAAACCATGAATGCTCATTTAACATCACGTAGTATTGATGATGATACAGAAAAAGATTCAATGAAATGTTGAAAGGATGAAATATGTATCAAAAGATAACAAGAATTGGGGATTTGGGGAACCGCTAATGTTGTGGAGATGGAACGAACATAACTTCAAAAGTTGAAGATGATGGCAAAAGAGATATTTGACATGCCCATCTAGTAGTATACCAAGCGAACAACTTTTCAGCCCTACATTAATTTATGACGAGTAAAGATTAAGATTAACAGGAGAGAAAATGCTGAGAATTGTTAAATCTAACTTCCGCTTCTAAATTCAATTACAAACGCGAATAACTAAAAAGAAGCACTTCTAGTCGGATACTTTCCAGTTTCCACAGGGGTTGAGGATGGGGAAAGTGGATGGTGTTCTGTGTGCATGGGTCCTCTTTCCACACCCTGGTAACTCTTGTAAAACAGAATCTTATTGCACACTAAATGACCGAAATTTAGAAATTTTCAAGGTTATAATAATAATAATAATAATAATAATAATAATAATAATAATAATAATAATAATAATAATATGTATGTAATAATAATAATAATAACACTAATAATAATATTTTATTATTAATTATTGCATATCGTAAGTGTGTACTTCAATATAAGAATATAACTTGTAGTTGTAATAAAATAAAATAATAATTACCAATAACAATATAGAATTCTGGTAATGATCAATGCAATAGTAGTAGTAGCAATAAACAATCATGTGAAACTACAGTAGAATTTACAGTTGTTGAAATTGATTCCATGATTGTTGAGAAAGGGTAAGAACCACCAAAAAAAAAACCGCAACCGTGGTTGTTGAGAAATTTAGGAACCTGAAACCGCAACCGCGGTTGTACAAAAGTTCCGCTCCACCCTCTCTCCTCTCTCTCTTTCTCTCTCTCTCTCTCCTCTCTCTCTCCTCTCTCCTCTCTATATATATATATATATATATATATATATATATATATATATATATATATATCCATATATATATATATATATATATAATATATATATATATATATATATATATGTAATATGTAATATGTATGTATGTATGTTAAATATATGTATGCTCTTT
>JABUQX010140258.1:0-10000 GCA_015478945.1 Trachelipus rathkii
TTGGTAGCCGCTTCGTTCAGTTTACCTCAGATGGGTGTTTAACCGTTTTTCGCATTTATCGTGAAACGCTTTCCTTTTTCGTGCGCCACTTCATATATATATATATATATATATATATATATATATATATATATATATATATATATATATATAATTTTCAAATTATTTGGAATATTTCCACAAACGAGGAAAGACCTACTAGGGAAGTAATTATCCGGTTATCCGGCCGGATAACAATGATATCCGGCCGGATACCGGATAGTCAAAAAACTTGGCCGGATAGGCCCGGATACCGGATAGTTGCCGGATATCCGGCCCATCCCTAATATATATATATATATCATTTAAAATAATTAGTTTTCTTTTGATAAATTTATTTGTTAAAGATCAAGTTGAACTTATTTTTTTTTCTTTGAAGATTTTCACAAATCCTTTGGTCTCTTCAATTTTGAATTAATTTTAGATTTTTATTAATCACTCCCTCTGTCGTGAGGTGCATAAACTTCGATTTTTTATTCATAGTCATTTGGTAAAAAAATGTTACAAAAAGAAGTTTTCTCAGACTTTTTTTTTTTTTTTTTTTCTTCCTTCTATATTGGGTTTTATGAATGAAAGATGCCAGTTTTATCCAAGTTCCTTCAGAGGGCGCTGTTTGAAACGGTTTTAAGTTTAATTAATGTGATTGATAGACTATTATTATTGGCCTCTGATTTCCCTTTGACATTCTTATGACGTTAGCGATTATTTTAAACATCTTCAAAGAGTTATTTTATATGTTTAAAATCTATTTAATATTTTTGTCCTAATATTTTGTACCTTGCCTCGGTATTTCGCGTTTGATTTCAATCTATTGTACCTATCTAGTTTTTGTTTTTCTTTTCTTTTTTATTTATAAAAACATTTTAAAGCCAATAAAATAAAAGTGTTAAACTTGAAGTTTAACTTGAGCTATATATATATATATCTAGTACTTTTCAAATTATTTGTTTAATTTTTTTTTTTCACAAGAGTCTGTCGATTTTCAACATTTTTTTTCTCCCTCCCCCTTTTTTTTTTATCATTTTGTTACTCTAACGATGATGGCTAAATTTGTTATTTATGTAATCTCGAGTTTCTTTTCTTGCATTTCTTAGTAATTTTATACATTTAGAAAAGCCTTTACATTAGAGAGAAATTTCATTTTCACGTTCAATTTTATCTCCATTTCAAGATGATAGGAATAAATTTAATTCATTCATACCTTGAATATTTGTCAATAGATATTCTTACCTCAAATTTCTAATATAAAAATAATAGAAAAATAGTAGACCAAACTTATGCTACGAAATTATTATTAGAAAGTTCTTTTTTTTTTGAATCTCTACTAAATAGACAAAAAATTTTTTATATCGGTTCTCTTCACAATTTGTTTATCCCTTTCCATAGGGAATGGAATAAGAGGATGACCGAGGAGCAAGCGCGGAAGACCTATGAGAGGGCACTAAAGATAGAGTCGGAGTTTGGGGAGTATTTCACGTCTATCGTCGCAGCTGATACACCAGAAGAAGTTTACGCAAGGATTAAGGACATTATCAAGCAGCATTCTGGACCGAAAATTTGGGTCGCGACAAAAGACAAGCTATAATACGATTTTTAATAATAATAATAATAATAATAATAATAATAATAATAATAATAATAATAATAATAATAATAATAATCATTATTAAAAATTTCTTTGTCTCTCTCTTTCTCTCTCTCTCTCTCTCTCTCTCTCTCTCTCTCTCTCTCTCTCTCTCCTCCTCCTCCTTTTTCTCTCTCTCTCTCTCCTCCTCTCTTCTCTTATTTTCTCTCCTCTTTCTCCTCCTGTATGTATGTATGTATGTATGTATGTAATTATAAAAAAACTATGCTTGTTTTAAATAATGATCCGTTTTATATATATATATATATATTGTATATATATATATATGTATATGTATATGTATGTATATGTATGTATATATATATATGTGCTCTATATGTATGTATATATATATTAACTATATATTCTAATATATGTATATGTATATATATAATTATTAATATTATTATTATTAATTATTATTCTTATCAATATTATCATTATCATCACTTACTTACAGAAAGCACACGTCTGTTTAACCTTGAAAAGAAACAATAATTTTCATCATCATCATCATCACCATCATTATTATTATTATTATTATTATTATTATTATTATTATTATTATTATTATTATTATTATTATTATTTTTATTATTATTATTATTATTATTATTATTATTATTATTATTAATCCTAGACTGATCACACTGATTTCCATAATTGCTGCCAATTAGTTATTATTATTATTATTATTATTATTATTATTATTATTATTATTATTATTATTATTATTATTATTATTATTATTATTAGTGTTTATACAGTGACATTTTAAATTTTTTATTACATATTAAGAATTCGAGTGTCGACTCTTATTTTTTAAGAATTACTACAGGACTTGGGTTATTATTATTATTATTATTATTATTATTATTATTATTATTATTATTATTATTATTATTATTATTATTATTATTATTATTATTCGGTATCGTTGATGTTGGTAATAGTTGAAAGTTAGTAACAATAATACTAATGTTTAAATATTTCAAGTTTTTAAATCCTACTCGATTTTATCAGACCTATTATTATTATTATTATTATTATTATTATTATTATTATTATTATTATTATTATTATTATTATTATTATTATTATTAGAAATTTTGGAATAATGGTTAAAAAAAATAATCTCATTGGGAAATTAAATTAAAATGAAAAATGTGCATTATGATTGTAGGGAGAAAGGAGGTTCTATGAATATAGGGGGTGATATGGGGGGGGTCATCAAAGCTTAATTAACATGTCGAGAACATGTTTAAATTGTGTCCCCCATTGCCCCTCCCCCCCCCCTCAAGTAACCCTTCTTTTGCCTGATATTTTCTTTCAGAAATAGAAAACTTACTTGTTATCGTTGTTAAATGTGTAATATATATATATATATATATATATATATATACTATATATATATATATATATATATATATATATACTATATAACTATATATATATATATATATTTATAGGTATCACTATCGTTCTAATTTATTTTATTTTGAAAAAATATATATATATATATATATATATATATATATATATATATATATATATATATATATATATATATATATATATATATATATATATATATGTATAGATATATATGTCTCTCAGGAGTCAGTTGATCCTATTTATCCAGATAGCTTGTTATCAGAGTGTTATTTTTTAGTCATACATTTTCTGATTTTTTTAAAATGTAATTTTAAGTCGTTAAAATTTTATTTTAAAATTTTTTTTTTTAAATTCTCAGTTGGGCATATGTAATAGAGATTGCTCTGAAAGATAATATATATATATATATATATATATGTATATATATATGTATATATATATGTATATGTAATAATATATGTAATAACTCTTTATATGTATGTAATAATATGTAGGACCAGATCCATTCTCATTACTCTCTCTCTCTCTCTCTCTCTCTCTCTCCATCTCTTCTTCCTCTGTGTCCCTCTTTCCTCTCTCTCCTCTCCTCTCTCTTTCTCTCTTTCTCTCTCTCTCTCACTAAGTAATTAATTAAATAACTAAATATATATATATGTAATATATATATATGCTCATTATATATATATATATATATTGCAAAATATTGAAAATGGAATTAATATAATTTTATTACTATAATATTAATATTGTACTTTTTTCAATTTTTTATTTCAATTTTTTTTTTTTAGTTTTTGACTATGTGACCTACTTTATATTTTTGGACAAAAAAAAAATTTTAAATTTAAGAAGTAAAAAAATTTTTTTTTTACTTCAATTTTAAGTGAGCAGAACAAAATGAATATATATAAAAAAAAAAAGTGGACCCAGTGAAACCCGTTGTTATTGTAGATTATTATCTTTTATATTTAAGAATTTTCATCCCCCAATTTTTTTTTTATTTGGGAGAAAATTCTTAAAGTAATGGTAAAAATGAATATTACAAAAAAAAAACTTGTTATTGTACATTTTATTTTAAATAATGTTAAAACAAAAAAAATATTAATATTATTAAATATTAAAGGAAGCGCCTTTCTTTGCTCTCGTACTTCTGTACATAAATTAAAATTATCACCATACTTTCTTGATTTGTTTTTTTTATTTCCTTTATAAATAATAATAATAATTATTAATTAGTGGATAAGTTTATTTATTCTTCTTCTTCATCTATCTTTTTCTCCCCAAGACTGGGGGTAAGGTGCGTAACATGCATCGGAAAAGAAAAGAAGTAGAAGAATGACAAAAGTCGAAAAGAAAGCCCAGCCTTTAAGTAGTAAGAACTCGTCGCAGTCAGAAAATCCAACCTAGAGCTTCAAGGGACCGCGACGGACCCTCCTGGTAAATCGTCAGTGTAAGGGTTCATCCCTTGGCTCAGGTGGGCCACAACCATACCCCATCACAAACCCCCGCCATTCTCTCCTATTATGCACCTTTATTCTCGCCTCTGCCAAACTCACATTTCTCTCCTTCAGACATTCGTTTACTGACTCAATCCACTTTTTTTTTCGGTCTACCAGCCGGTCGGTTCCCAACACACTCGCCACTATACATCCGCTTAACCAACCGACTATCATTCATCCTTTCCACATGACCAAACCATCTCAACATACTTTCAATTTATTCTCTCGTTTACCCCTTTCTTCACACCACACAACTCTCTAATAAGTTCACTTCCTCATTTTATTAATTCTTATCACCTACCTACACGCCCCTAAGATTGTCCATCTGAACACATTGAACCTTAGAGCTATACTTCTTATTCCAGACCATAGTCTCACTACTATACAATAACACCGGTAACAACATACCCTCATGTAAGACCCTATCGCACTCAAGACTTAGTCCCTTTACATTCACCAACGATTTAATTGCCCATTCCTGCCATACACAACTTTTCCTACTACACTCTGCATCATCCGTTCCCTTCTCATCCACCATATACCCTAAATATTTAAACTCAGACACTTGTTCCAGCTGCTCACCATCTAACATAACTTCACACTGAGGACTGAGGAGTCCTCACTCACAACCATAACCTTACTCTTATCTACGTTTACTTTCAAAGCCCTCCTTTTACACCCCTTGCCAAATCTCTCTACCAATCCTCTCAAACTCTTCAGATTCGCCACACAAAACCAAATCATCCGCATATAATAGGTTGGGCACCCTCCATTCATCTCCATTCTCCATCATTCTAACATTTTTTTATTTGTTATAACATTTTATTTATTATTCGGTTAAATTGTCTTTAAAAACAAAAAAAAATTGGAGGGATCGAAAATACTTTCTCCGTTGTCCCCATCCTTTCGATCTTAGAAAGACACCTCACTAAAGTTAAAGGGCCTGTGTGTTTCTCCGCAACTCAAAAAGTAAATGACTGAACAGTTTATATACAGCAGAATTATCAGGGCTTTTTTTTTAACCAACTTTTAAAAATCTTCTGCTCAGTGGACGTTTTCAGAGTAAATAGACATGCCTGCAGGAATTAGACTTACATTTTTGAGTGGTTGTACTGAAATTTACCTTTTTGATGCTCGTGCAAACCAAATAACCATTTCCATGGAGTGGAAATATCGAGGCTTCATCGCCAGTTAATTTATGTAACGAGTCTGCTTTGTTGACCTTGTAAAATAAAATGGACATGCATATAAGAATCCCGCTTAACGTTTATGAATGGTTGAACTGAAAAATTTTGATCCATAAATTAGTCCCGTTTCTCTCTCTCTCTCTCTCTCTCTCTCTCTCTCTCTCTCTCTCTCTCTCTCTCTCTCTCTCTCTCTCTCTCTCTCTCTCTCTCTCTCTCTCTCTCCCTCTCTCTCTCTCTCTCTCTCTCTCTCTCTCTCTCTCTCATGTGTGTCTGTGCTCACAGATTAAACATATTATGTTGTTAGTGATTTGAGTGGATAAGTTTTTTTTTCAGTATTTACTTTGTTTAATAATAATAGTATGCATAAAGAACAGTAAGTTTAATTGTATTAATTTCATATTAGGTAATTATTAACAAGGTCACCTTGTTAATAATTGCTTAATATGACATTAAGACTTATTCGCAGTAATTTTGTTAAATGTGTTTTATAGCAAAATTGGGTCCAGCTTTGCTGTAGCAGATTGGGTAAAATTTCAATGCAATGAACAAATACTTAAGTATCTTAAGAATAAAATAAGTAATAAACCCTTATATGGTTTCATTAAAACCAATCTACCATAAAGAACTATCTACAAGAAACCGGTGTTTTTTTTTAGCTTCAGTAGACTTCTTCAGTGAGCTATTGGTACTTCGTATCAGTGAAATTTAGTGATATATGAAAGAATATCTTGAGCTCTCGGAATAGGCATGTACCCTAGTTCTGATCTTATGATAACTTGAAGGACTGCGTATGGCCTCGGTTTTCCAGGTTTCTCAAAAAAAAAATGTTTTTACCCCTCGTTCTGCAAGTTACCTAAGAAAATCGGGTTGGCATGTTTTAGCCGATTCATATTCCTGTTCTTGGTTTTTAACAATTATCTCTTGGAATGACTGTTACTTTACCAAATGTATAAAAGTTAACAAATTAAGTAGTTTACACATTGTTGTATATTTAGGCTTTAAAATATTTTTGCGCTGAAACTCTGTAAAACTATGAAATGATGTGTGTTCTATGTTCTAATACATCTCTCTCACTTTAAGATTTTTTTCTTATTTCTGCTTATAAATGTACGGTACTCATACTCAGTATCTGGATAGAAAGCGTTTATATGATTCATTAAAAGTCCATTTAAGTTTCCTTTTAGATTAAGAGAAATTAACTGTACAATGGCATTTCTTTAATTCATATAAAATTTAAAGCAGAGAGTCCAGAAAATGAGGAGGCTAACATTGTATAGTAAATAACGATAATAATGAAAAATGGATAAGCAATATAAAATTGTAAATTTGTATTTTGAATGTGATTCTATTTGTTAAAAATATTTCTAGTTAATTTGTTTATCCTTTCAAGGGGAAAGTTCATTTGATATAATTTCACTTTTTTAGAGTAAAAAATTAAAACACATGAGAATGTCAGTCTAATGTTCTTATTTTCAGATTACTTCTTCCTTTTTTTAAGATATCTTATGCAAAGCAAGTTGGAACGAGATGCGCAACGAATCTCTTAAAAAGTTTCACTTTTTTTTCTTGGTTAGACACTAAATAACTGATGTGGTTAACACCTGGGTACGTCTGGTAAAGTTATGTCAGTTGTTTCAACCACCAAAACATTAAACAATTACCGCTTTTGAAACTTCGAGATTTAGGTTGATTAGATGGATATAAATTAATAAGATGATTTGTTCATTTCGTCGAAAGGTTAAATTATCAAATATGATCACAGCTTCGACTTTTTCTTTTACGATGGTGTAACCAATATTTGGTAAAATACTGTCGTGACTAATTTCCAGCCGCGAAACGCTCGCAACACAAATTTCTATTTAGGATTTCCTTTGTTTAATTTATTTACTTGTTATTTGTAAAGAAAGTATTTTTGTTTCATTAATACATTCCTATTATAAATGTGTTTACCTACAGTAGTGCCTTGTGGGCCGTGTTCGGTCCTGTACATGAACTCGATGAAAAGAAAAAAGTAGTAGTGCCTTTTCTCGAAGGGGGGGTTATGGTAATCAAATTCTAGAGCAAATAAATTACCTATTAGTTTGCATTCCAAATGTTACATTAAACTAAATAGTATGTGTGGAAAAAATCTAAATCATGCGTTGTAAACTTTGAAGTGAGTTTTAACAACAATCTGCTCACCAAACACAATAAACGTCCAATTAAATGTCATGACATGCCTTGCTGAAAGAACCACCGAAGCTTTTTGATTCGGTACCCTTCTAGGTTCCATTTCAATCCCTTAGGAAGTATTATTCATACTTGGAAAGATGTTATATTTTAGCTTTTAAATCCTTAAGTATCTTACTTTTATTAAACATATTGAATGATTTAAATATTTTTTGTTTAGAAATGGTTTATATTTCTCGAGCTGTAGACACCGCGAGTTTTCTCCCTTAATCTTCTCCCTTAATTTTTAAAATTCCAAAAAATCTTTGCTAGAAATTAAACTCAGATCTTCATCACTAACCCCGATTCGTTATTTCTTACGCTGTCCAATCATAGTAGAGATATGGTTCAATCATCAGTTTCAGAGAAATGTAGATTGATCTAATGTAAAGGAGAGCCTTTTTTTTGTGAGAAAAATGATAAGTTGATTTTTTGACATTGTGCCTATGAATTAGAGTTACCGACCAATAGGTCTGGTGCGGTGCTGGTAGGACCTCCAGGGTGCGATATGAAGCGGAAAAACTTGATGTTCATCAAACACTACTCGTAATACATAATATGTAATAAACATGTTTCCCATGTTATCAATACCCATCTTCTGGATTACAATGGCGATGATATCAAACAAGATCGTGGAAATGAAATATTTGACATTGGCGAAGGTGGACTTAAATTTTTGAGAAAATTTCACGCATGTATAAGCGAATCTAAAAATATACTAACGAAATGTGACCACTATATTCAAACGAAATTTTTCATTTATTTCTTATTCAGAGTTGAATATTTTGTGACAAAAGTGTTACCTATCCCAACGATTCCTTGGAATTTTTTTTTTTTTTTTGCAGCGCTCTTTATCTAACCGAAGCGCAAACAGCAAATTATCATTTAATCTCATTTGGCACCTTTTTTATTATTAATATTATAAAATATAATATATTTCCTGAACGGTATAATAGACGAAACTTACACTCAACTAGAGTGTGGTGACGTGCGTCATGCGCTCATTTTGATGAGGTACTGCATACAATTGTAGTGTCCCGGTGCGGTGCGAAAAAAAAAATAACTTTGGTGTGCACACTCCTGTGCGGTGCTGAAAATTCCGGTGCCCGGCCAACACTACAAACAACCCATGAAAAACATCAAAAAATGTTCCTTATGTATAGGTTATATAAGGGATACTCGTATTTGCGGACTTTTCTGTTCTGTGGAATATAAATGGGAGGAGCAAATAATAAATGGGAGGAGCAAATAACAAGTGGGAGGAGCAAATAATAAATGGGAGGAGTAAATAAAATATGGTAATAAGTTTTTAATATCGTTTTATTTTTATGTAAGGCTTCATTTTCAATACTTTACAATGAAAAAAGTATTCAAAGGACTCATCGGCAATATATTCGTTTATAATAGAAAATAAAAAGAAATTTTAATAGAAAATAAATGGATTTATAAAAGAAATTAGAAGAGTTTATAAATAGGAAATAAGGGAGTTTATAATAGAAAAATAGAGTTTATGATTAGGATATTAGAAGAGTTGATAATATAAAATAAAGAGAATTTGCATAGAAAATTAAAAGTGTTTAATAGAAGATAATGAGTTTATAATGGAAAATAAAGAGTATATATTTTGAAAGTAGAAAAGTTTATAATAGAAAAATAGAGATTTTATAACAGAAAATAAAGGTATTAAATAGAAAATAAAAAAGTTTAATAGAAAATAAAAAATATATATAAGGAAAGGAATAAGGAAAACAAACCAATATGAAGAAGCAAACTAAAAGAATTCGCTAAAGTTGTTAAGAAGAAAAAAGTAGTAGTAGTAGTAGTAATAGTAGTAGTAGTTGAAGAAGAAGAAGAAGAAGAAATATACTGATATTATTAATTCTATTGTAACGAATGGTTTTATCACATCAACATTTTAAATTATATATATATATATATGAAAGATATATATATATATATATATATATATATATATATATATATATATATATATATATATATATATATAGTATATATATATATATTATATATATATATATATATAAATCGTT
>JABUQX010140258.1:17500-20000 GCA_015478945.1 Trachelipus rathkii
TTTTATTTAAATCATTTACAGAATCATCGAAAGTTAGAAGTACCGTTTGAGGAACATTTTGAGGAGGCATGTTTCCTATTGGAGGGGAGGTGAATGAGGAAGAGGAACCTCGATTATTTTATAAGAAAGAGGTGGAATTTTTTTTTTTTAAAATTATGAAAATTTTAAATGTGTGTTTTGGAATAAAATAGTAATTTAGTGATATTTTTTTAAACAGTTTTTTTATGCAAGCGTATTTTGTGTCAGTGATTTTGTGCTCATAAGTACAGTCAGTCATTTCAGTGTATAGTAGTGTTTAGCATTCAAATAAGGTGCTGGTGTTTAAGAACGTATAGTCATAAAAAAAAACATTCTGGGTGCTTTAATGAAAGGAATAACAGTAGTCATGTGCTCATACTCTCCTTTGTGTCTTATAAAAGGTAAAGAAAAGTGAACGTGTTCAACCACTAGTCAGGGGTACGATAGTAAGAACGTCAAGTAAAGAACTGCCCAACTGGATGCTTTAATGAAAGGAATAGCAGCAGTCGTGTGCTCATACTCTCCTTCGTGTCTTATAAAAAGTAAAGAAAAGTGAACGTGCTTAACCACTAGTCAGGGGTACGATAGTAAAAACGTCAAGTAAAGAACTGCCCAAGTCAAGAAAGGGGTAGTAAGCTACCGTACTTACGTTATCGAATGAGAAGCAATCTCATGCCCGTCTGAGTATAGATTTTGCACCTGAGTGTAGTCTGTCCATTCGTGGCTAACGTAAAATGTAGCCGCTATTGGGCATCCATTTGGATTAACTCTGCCCCTTTCAAATAAATCTCTATATACAGTTCTTTATTTAAGTCATTCACAGCGTCGTCAAAGGTAAGGAGTACGAGCTGGGGAACTGATGTCGCAGGGATATTGCCTGCATTGTGTATTATATAATTTTGTTAATTTTATTTCTATTTCAGTCATCCATTGTAATCTAATTTAAAATTATTCTTTGTAATATATTCTAAATTTTAAGGCTTACACATGATAAATAATTACTTTAAGAATAATAATTTTATTTTTAATTTTAATTCTGAATAAAAAAAAATATTTTATTATAATATTTTAACTTTAATTCTTAATAAAAATATATTTTATTATAATATTTTTATATATTTAGCAATTAATAATTTAAAAAATCACAAAATATATTACCTGGAATACCCTTTCCACCACAATAACAATCAGGTAGCTTACAGATGGTAGGATCGCACGGAGATGCTGGTAGGTCTACTTGCGGTTGAGGGTAGAGTGGATTGGGTCTGATATATAAAGGAATGAAAATGAATTAGGATGAAATATACTTTCAATATTTAAATATTTAATAAATATATTTACAACAACATTTCAACACTTAAATCTGAAATGGAAACAAAGTTTAAAATAAAAAGGGTTAATTTCCTGTTTTGGTTCCTTCTGGGAAAAAAAAATACAGAAAACTTTTCAAGAAAAATTCACAAAAAAAACAAAGATTTAAGAACCTTATTATAACAGAATATATTAAGAAAGAATATATTAAGATACTTACCAAATAAAAGAATAACTTAAAATTAAAGGAAAGAAAAATGTGATTAAAAATTATTTTGAAAGAAATATCAAATGGTATTAAAAAAAAAAAAAAAAAAAAAAAAAAAAAAAAAAAAAAAAAAAAATGTACTGGAAAAAATGGGGAGAAAAATACTTACAGGACGTGCAAAGAAATATTGAAAAAAGGGGCTTAAAAGGAGTGTTCAAACTTGCAATAAATGTGGAAAAAGAGTAAAAAGGGTGTCTAAGCTTACTGTAATAAGTGTCAATAAATAATTCATAAGGGTGAAGAAGAGTGTTCAAGCTTACTATATAATAAGTGTGAATAAATAATTTATAAGGCTGAAAAAGAGTGTTCAAGCTTACTGTGTAATAAGTGTGGATAAAAAATTACAGGACATGCTAAAGAAAACAAGAATAATTTAATTAAAGTAATTAAATTATAATATATCCTCTCTCGGTCAATGGCATCTTATGTTGGACACTGCTTGTACCATTTCCTTTGAACTAAATTTGAATTTTATTTATACTTATTTGTAGGGGCAAAATTTAAATTACTTTAGGAATTATTAATGCGGTTGTTAAAAACTAATTTTATCTATTTCAAAATTTAGGTTTTTTTTGTTGATGACTATTATTCTTCCTATTGCTCTGATTATTCTATATATGTTAATTAGTAATAAATACTTAAAATTAGTTATAGAAGCATGGAATTATGGAATAACATAAATATTTAAAATTACAATATTTTCATGCATTTCAGAGATATCTCTTTTGCCTAATAAATAGCTGGACACACACCTACACGCACACACTTACACCTACACACACACTTGCGCATGCACACACACACACATATACGCACATACACATAATGAATATCTCTGCAAGTTTGAGAGGCGCATTTGATATCGAAAATCTTTCATAATAGGTAAGAAATTCTTTGAAAAAT
>JABUQX010140262.1:0-5000 GCA_015478945.1 Trachelipus rathkii
TTAAATACTTCGTTCAGTTGAATTGGAGTGTTCTCGTTTTCCGCATTGTAATGGCTCTTTCCGCCCCGTTTTCGTGCGCCACTTCAATAAATAATGATAATAAATAATGTAATGTAATGTAATGTAATGAAAAGTGTCATAATAATAATAATAATAATAATAAAATATGTAATAATAATAATAATAATAATAATAATAATAATAATAATAATAATAATAATAATAATAATAATAATAATAATAATAATAATTCAATAAAATAAATCGGATCTCAGGTGGAAGATGGTCAGGATCCATTCTTCCTTCTTTCATTTGTCTCCATTACTGTCTGCCATTCCATATATATATATATATATATACTCTCACTATATATATATATATACTCTCTCTCTCTCTCATATATATATATATATAAATATATATATATATATATATATATATATATATATATATATATATATATATATATATATATATATATATATATATATATATATATATATGTCTATACCTCACATATATATATATATATATATATATATATATATATATATATATATATATATATATATATATATAAAATATTTTTTTATGTGAGTGAGAAAAGGTTTACAAGAGCTACTAAACTATCTTGTGCTTTCAGGAGTGAATAAATTTTCATGCGATGTGATTAGTCAGCTTATTCAATTTTTTTATTTAAGAACACTTACACACATATATATATATATATATATATATATATATATATATATATATATATATATATATATATATATATATATATATATATATATATATATATATATATATATATATATATATATATTTAATAATATTTTTAAAAATAATAATAATAGGTAGATGTATGTAATAATAATAATAACTTGTATGTAATATGTAATATGTAATAATATATATGTATATATATATATTTTTAAGGATGAAAAGCAGCACCAAGGCTCCAGATAACATTGGAAAATCTTTATTGAATTAATTTGCAACGTTTCGGAAAGCTTATCAGTTTCCATCATCAGGCTGGAGATATCAATAAAAATAAAAATAAACAAAGATACAAACAAAATAAAAATAAAAATAAAAATAAAACTATAGACTAATGGACAACAAGATAAGGTTATAAATAAATTAATGTTTGGGATAAACAAAATTTTCACTTTCGTAATATAAAATAGAATTGGTCTACAGTTATCAATTATCCTAACTTAAACATTTAAATTTCATATTAACAAGCGGAACCGGAAACTCAAATCTTAAAAGTAAGCCTAGGAACCAAAGTTTTAACAAGATTAACAAATAAGCAATTAGAAATATAAATGAAATATTTGACAAGTGGGTAACTTAATTAAAAACATGAAAACAGAATGACATTTGAAGCAGTGTAAGAAACTTACCAAGAATAGAACCAATGCAAAGATCAAAATAGCGAAATCATCATCAAGTTTCGTGAACACAGACTGGTCAAATTAGCAACAACTTTACAGGGCCGCTATCACTGTTTAAGGAAGGTTTAATTTCTGCGATGTGGAGGGATTCAAGAATGTGTAGGTTGGTTTGTGTGGTTGTTTGTGATAGTATAGAAAAATTTGTGAAATTAAAGGGATGATCATGTGTGTGTGCGTGATCACGTATAGATGAATGCGACGGGTTATTAAGTAGTGAATTTGTGCGTGTGGAAACACCTCTATGCTCATCCACTCTGACTGTGAGTTGGCGCAGAGTGCTACCAACATAGGAGGCATCGCAGCCGCCACAATTAAATCTGTAAATGACAGAGGCTTGGAGAGCAATAGGGTTTTTTTCCTTGTGGTTGCAAAATGACGATATTTTATGTGCGGGACTGAAAATTAATTTGGTATCAAGTTGAGGGAAAGTATTGAAAAGAAAATGAGAAAGATCCTTAGAAAGTTTAATGTGAATGTGTTCGTAGAACGGTAAAGAAAGATAGAATTTTAGCTTAGGAGTAAAGTAAAGCTAAAGTATATGCTAACCAAATTTTTTTTTTGATGTATTTATAAGCAAAAAATATATATATATATATATATATATATATATATATATATATATATATATATATATATATATATATATATATATATATATATATATATATGTATGTGTGTGTATGTGTATGTATATATATATAATATGTATATGTATATAAGTATATATATATATATGTACATAGATATATACTCTCTCACTACTCACTCTCTCTCTCTCTCTGTTATATTATATATATATATATATATATATATATTTTCTCATTTTCTTTTATATATATATATATATATATATATATACTATATATATATATATATATATATACTATATATATATATATATATATATATATATATCTTTCTCATATAAATACATTAATAATTTTTTTAATATTTTCAGGGGTATATTTATATTTATATACAACATGCATTGGTTTCGACCCAAGAGGCAATTTTCATCACCTTCACACAATAGTTTTGCCTTTTCTATTCATATTCACGCTGCAGTCTATTGCAGTATTTACATCTATAAATCTTATAACAAAGGAAAGGACAAGGGTGAAAACCTGTTGATATCACCTTGAAGGGGGCTCGGTCGTTTGAAATCTGTTGAATCTAACTTTTGGGTTAGAGGATGGCTCAGTCGGCAGGAAACGTCAGAATATCAGTCTCGAATCCTGTATAAAGTTAGTTCGACAGAGGAAACAAAGATTTTCTTTACCTTCCCAATAGTTCGTTATTATATATATATATATATATATATATGCTCTTATATGTATATATATATATACTCTTATATATATATATGCTCATATATGTATATATGTATGTATGTATATATGTATGTATGTGTATGTATGTGGATGCATTAATGTATGTAATATGTAATATGTATGTATGTATGTATGTCTTTGTGTGTGTATGTGTGTGTATGTATGTGTGTGATGATGATGATGATGATGTGTGTTAGATGATTTGGTTTATTGCGGTGAAGATTTGAAGAGAGAGTTGAGAGGATTGGTAGAGAGATTTGGCCAGGTGTAAGTAAGGGTTTGAAAGTAAATGTAGTTAAGAAATAAGGTTATGGTTTATGGTTGTGAGTTAGGACAGTCCTCAGTGTGAAGTTATGTTAGATGGTGAGTAGCTGGAACAAGTGTCTGAGTTTAAATATTTAGGATATATATATATTGGATGAAAAAGGGGACGAATGATGTGGTGTGTAGTAGGGAAAGTTGTAGAGAAAGGTAGGAAGGTGGCTGAGTGAGAAATTAAATCGTTGAGGTGGTTTATGGGACTAAGTCTTAAAGTGCATAGCGTCTACATGAGGTATGTTGTTACCCGTGTAATGTATAGTAGTGAGACTATGGTCCGGAATAAGAGGTATAGATCTAAAGTACAATGTCTTCAGATGGACAATCTTAGGTGCGTGTTAGGTGAGAAGAATTGATAAGAGAAATGAGGAACGGAAACGTTTTAGAAATTGTGGTGGTGTGAGAAGAAAAAAGGAATAAATGAAGTACGTTGAGATGGTTTGGTCATGTGGAAAGGATGGATGATAGTCGGTTGGTTAAGCGGATGTATAGTATTGAGTGTGTTGGGAATCGACCGGCTGGGAAACCGAAGAAAAAGTGGATTGAGTCAGTAAAGGAATGCCTGGAGGAGGGAAATATGAGTTTGAGAACGAGAAAGAAAGGTGCATAATAGGAATGAATGGCAGGGTCTTTGTGAGGGGGGTATGGTTGTGGCTCACCTGGACCAAGGGATGAACCCCACATTGACGAGACGCCATAGTTAGGGTCCGACGCGGTCCCGTGAAGCTCCAGGGTGGATTTTCTGACTGCAACGAGTTCTTACTAATAAGTATAAAGGGGGCGATAAGGCTGGGCTTTCTTTTGGATTTGTTTCATATTTTTCCACTACTTTTCTCTTTCCGGTGCATGTTACGCACCTTACCCCCAGTCTTGGGGAAAGAAGGTGGATAATATATATATATATATATATATATATATATATATATATATATATATATATATATATATATATATGCTCTCTCTATGTCGTATATCTATATATACATATATATATATATATATATATATATATATATATATGCTCTTATATGCTCTCTTTCCTCAGATTATAATTGATTCCTTTCCTCCATTCAAACCCCTCTCTCTCTCTCTCTCTCTCTCTCTCTCTCTCCTCTCTCTCTCTCCTCTCTCTTTCTGTATGTATGTAAATGTAAAATATGTACAAAGTTGATAATAATATGTGTGTGGCATATGCAATATTTATCGCACTATATATATATATATTTAAACATTCAATACTCTTTCTCTTCTCTCTCTTTCTTTCTATATATATATATATATATATACTATGCTCACTATATATATATATATATATATATATATATATATATATATATATATATATATATATATATATATATATATATAAAAATATCTATTTAATATTAAAAGATTAAAATATCAACACCCTTCCTTTTCTAGATGCTCTCTTGACCTGGTCCCCTCAAAATCACATACAATTCTCTATCTACAGAAAACCTACTGCCAACCCAATTATATTCACTGGTTCTCTTCCCACTCTCTAAACACTAAATTATTTTATCTTCTCTTTTCTTATTAGAGGCACTCAGGATCTGTTCCCTCCATTTGCAATCCGAATTTAACTTAATATATTCTGCTTTTCGTAAATTATCTTATCCACACCACATCATTAATAATGCCCTCCGTAAAGCAAAGAACACCTTTTACACTAATCCAAGAAGACAAGACAACACACACACTTCATATCTCCCTCTACCCACCACATCTCACAACATGTGTAAAAAAAATCACCCAAATCTATCCTTGTTTCTTCCTCCAATGTACTTCCTTTCAAAAAAATCTTCAAACCTCGTACTCATTCTGATTCCTTTACTTCCCAATGTGTGTACAAAATTCCCTGTGCCAACTG
>JABUQX010140262.1:7500-13740 GCA_015478945.1 Trachelipus rathkii
TGCAGTTGCAAATGAACCCCTTAAACCTTAGACCGCTACGACTTTGAATAAGTTTCGCTCAGTTACTAAGTGATCTTTCTCAGACAGTTGAATAAAGTGCAACCTAAGCACGAAGCTTTGTTTATAATCTAATCTTAATTTTGTGAATCTTTTATGTAAATTGTTGGAAATAAAGAATAGGTGCTCAGCAGCTGTTTAAGGGGTTCCCTTTGCAACTTTATATATATATATATATATATATATATATATATATATATATATATATATATATATATATATATATATATATATATATATATATATATATATATATATATATATATATATATATATATATATATATATATATATATATATATATATATTCTTTTCCGTTTTGAAGAGATAAGAAATATTGATTTATATATCGACTCTTTCGATAGATTTATTGCTCCCTAATATGAAATTACTAGAAATACTAGAAATTTAAATCACAACTTCAAGATCGGTAAAATCACAATTTACAGAGAGGTACGTGATAATATTCAAGATCGTCACTAAAGCAGATAATCCGTACAAGATATAACGGAAAAGTGACAACTTAAAAGTTTATTGTAACTACGAATTGGATGGATCACTGCCTCATTTGTTGATGGGGTCAAATCGTGGATTGAATTGGTAAACAGATTGGAAATATAGATCAAACGAAGAAGGAAAATGCAGTTATTGTAACTTGGTGGTGATATTAAGTATTTTCGATGGAACATTGTAAGTTATCTAAATCCTTTAGTGATGTGCGTAAAGGATCGGGTGTTTAAAACATAATTAGTTTCGTGAGCATTGCTTGCTGTATTGAGTAAGATCCGAAAATTTAAGGTAACGTAATTGTGTGTTATTACCTATTATTGCCTATTTTCGACTAAACCAAATTTTGGCGATACTGTGAGTTGATAATAATGGTGTCTATAAACTTATCATTGGTTGATTTATTTTGTCTTTAATTAAAGTGTTGCACGAGCATTGCCGCTTATTTTGCGGAAATATGAGCATTTAATAGAATTTATTTACGTAAACATTGTATTCTATAAATTTGAGGTCGGCAGAAGGTTTCCTACGAAGACAAATTTGCGAGGAAAGGTTTTAAATTTGAGTGATATTTGATAAATTCTTTTTTTAATATTTGTATATAGCTTTAATGTTAATGGGGGGTTTGACGATACTAGATTATGTGTGTGTAAATGGGAAAGATAGAGGTAGATTATTAGATGTAAATGTGTTTAGAGGGGCGGGGAGGGGGATATCGGATCACTATTTGGTGTTTGCAAGATGATAAGAGTAGGAGAGACTCTAAAACTAGTAGACCATTTTCTTGTGGTGATATGGAAAAATTGAAGAAACATGGTTTTAGTCATGTCGGCAAAGTCGAAATCGAACAGTTTCGGCGTCTCCAAGCATCTCGCGCTCAAAATATCATCCCGTCCGTCACTCTTGCACATCGTCGTCGTCGTCGGAAAATCGTCACGCGGCATCGTTCGCGTCGAAACTTCGGAAGAATCTCAAGGATCAATCGGCTCAAAACAATCGGCAGGCTCGCTTCCGCAAATCTCAACATCTTCGGCATCAGATCAAATCCGTCAGGATCCCGGTCGAAAGATCCGAAATCCGGGATCGTCAGTCGAATCCGATAAAGTCGAAATGCTAAATGGAACCTGTCGTCGAGTCGAGTAAAGAAAAATCTCAAAATTAAAGATCAATAAGTCGGGAAGAAGAAGGATCATCATCGGAAAATGTCGAACCAATAGATCCGGCGAGATCGTCGGTCGTCAAATCATCGGAGTGGAAGAACTTCTCGGGTCGTGGAAAATCGTCAAACCAGATCGGAAGATCGCACTTCCCTAAGAGATCGATTCGAGCAAATAAAGTATAAAAGTAAATTAGGAGAAAAGTCTCTGGTCAAAGTAAAGGTTAACAGAGGGAGAATAGAGAGGAAACAGAAGAAGAGATTAGAAGGGGAAAGAGGTGTGGACAAATTCAAAGAATAGAAATGACGGAGAAGGAAAGTACATTAGATACATAGATACGCTTTCTCAGTGAATAAGGAGTGAACTAATGGAGAATTTAAGAATGGTGAGATGGAGTAGAAGAATCGGGCTTTAAAATAAATAAAATAATGTGAAGTGTCCGGAAGAGTAGAATATTCGAACAATTAATGGATCAAAAGCGAAAAAAAAATTATAGAAGAAATTTAGAAATAAATAAAAAGAAGAAAGTCCGGAAATGTCGTCGGAATAATAAAGAAACATATTCCTGAATAATAAATGAAACTGCAAACTAAAATATTGAGTGAAGTTAAGAAAGTGTGGACAAAAGGCACCATCAATCAAATGCATCAAAATTAAAATGTTGAAAATAAAGTAAAAAGGGTCCCGAAATAAAGAAAATATCGGCATCCGTCTAAACCGAGATAGAGATTAAGAAATAAAAGATAAGAAGAAGCTCAAATCGGGGAAATAAAATCAAAAGAAGACTTAAAGTCGTCGAAAAGGATCAGGGTCCGTGTTCGCTGTCAGGTATGCGTCATCATCCGGGGTCGTCAGTCGGCGTCAGAAATAATGAGATCAGGTCGCTGGTGCAAAGGTCCGACAAAGGTGAGTAAAGAAAAGTGGTCGTCGTCATTAAAGCTCGTCAATTGACAAATAAAATCGTCCAAGATTAAAACAGGATCGAAGTCCGTGGATCGGATCGGTCAAGATAATGGAAGGATAAAGTCTTAACGAGGGATGAGGGGGTGGAGGTGGGTGAGGGCGAGATGAGAGGGGGTGTGAATAGAGAGGGAGGCTGTACGCACCACTACCCCGCTCAAGCAGGAAAAAGACAAATTGTACAATAAAAAAAAAAAAAATAATATATATATATATAGAGAGGTTTTTGATATATTTACTACGTTTACTTCAATTTTTTAGGGGCTCGAGCCGACGGGGACAGAGGGGGACAGAAGTCCTCCGTCGTCCTGGGAGGCAGAGACCCGACTCCTGCCATCTTTGCGGTGTACCCTATGGTATTCCTTTCGTTTTAAATAATAAAAAAAAGTAAATTGATATTCTTTATTATTTTTTTTTGGGATACCTATATAACTATCAGAAAAAAAATCGATACGTGATCAATATATCTTGTCTCCTCAAAGCGGATAGATCCTGCTGCTCTCTGTCTTCCTCTCTCTCTCTCTCTCTTTTCCTCTCTCCTCTCTCTCTCTCTCTATATATATATATATATATATATATATATATATATATATATATATATATATATATATATACTATATATATATATATATATAGGGAACATAAGTTGCTTTTCAGGGAAGGAAGATCCAATATTGGGGATTTTGGGACCTCATTTTAGCCCCACCTAAAATGAACTGTAATCTTAATTTCCAGACAATTTTGATGGGGAAAAAGCAAACTGCAGCTTTTTGACCTCAAAACTTCTATTTCCGGGTGTTTTCCTGTGTGTAGTTATCGTTCCGGCGTTTTCATTTCAGACCTAATTTTTTTTTTGAAATTTTTTCGTATCCAACTTCTACAATTTTTTTCAAATGACTTCAAACCCAGACTATACATAGATGGGTCTGCACACCAAAATTGTAGTAGTCTTTTAATTTTTTGAAATATTGTGCTCAGCAATTGAGAAAAAAAATTTGATTTTTGAAATTCGACATTTGCAGGCACATTTTCAAAATCAAAAAAAATTATTTCTACAATTTTGTGCGTAATAGACCCCTCATTTCAAGTTTGAAGTCATTTCGAAAAAAATTGTAGAAGTTGATACGGAAAAATAAAAAATTAGGTTCGGAAAAAATGAAAACGCCGAAACAATGACTACAGACAGAAAAAAAAAACAGAAATAGACGTTTTAGAGGTAAAAAAAAAAAAGCTGCGATTTGCTATTTTCCCCATCAAATTGCCTGAAAATTAAAATTTCATGTCCATTTTAGGTGGGGGCTAAAATGGGGTCCCAAAATCCCCAATATTGGATCATGCCCTTCAGGCAAGCTGGAACGCTCGCGACGTTGCTTGTTTAATATTAATTTATTTGCTTGCAAAAAAGCTAACAATAAATGATTATCTCCTAAAACGTAATTAAGGTCTATTAAATCCATTATTGTTTACAAAATTAAGTAAACTAATTAATAAGTAACCCTCACTTTATCTTGTCAATCAAATAAATGATAATGTTAATATAATTTTATGTTTATATATTTATTTTTAAAAATAATGGTGTGAAGCTACTTTTAGACGTCTTTACTAATTTTTAAATTATTATATCCTAATTCTTAGTATTAGAGATTGCCAAAAAAAGTACAAGCTATCTTTTGGGTATCTCCAACCTTTACCTATATATATATATATATATATATATATATATATCTACAACTCTATAAGAATGATTAAATGTATGTGTGTATGTGTGTGGTGTGTGTAATGGCATGTGTGTCTGTTATATATATATATACTATTATATATATATATATATATATATATATATATATATATATATATATATATATATATATATATATATATACTATATATATATATATTTTTTTTTTTTCTCTCTCTCTCCCTCTATATAAATATATATATATAAAATATATATATATATATATATATATATATATATATATATATATATATATATATATATATATATATATATATATATATATATATATATATATATATATATATATATATATATATATATGAACTTGTCCTTTAAAAGAAAGTTAACCGATATATATCGAACGAACAATGTAATCTATTTTTTTTTTATTTCAAGGCAATAGTGCGACAAGGTTGCCAATAACAGTTTTTTTTTGTTTTTTTTTTAACTAAAGGAATACCCAAGATTAAATAGCAAAGATGGAAAGAGTCAGGGGTCTCTCGGCCTCAGCGGGAGACGACAGGGGGGGGGACTTCGTCCCCTCCCTCTGTCGAGCCCAAAATATATAAAAATTTTTTTAAAATTTTTTTATAATAAAATTAACATGATAAAAAACAAAAACAACTTGTGGAACTCTCACGTCTTTCTATTGGAGTTTAAGCTAACACGTAACACTGCTGGGCTGCACGAGCAGAGTTCTGCGATTTCGATATCATGTCACCCCATATGAAAAAAAAAAAACTTCCTTTCAAATTGCTAAGTGCCTTTTTCATATCTATTTACGAATATTTATCTCAAGATAAAAACCTATTCTCTTTCATATATATATATATATATATGCTCACCAATCTTCTCTCCTCACTCTCCTCTCTTCTCACAGTTGAATCAAATGTCGATCTTTTTTCCCAAATCCGGCTTATTCATATGTTTTCTCCGTTTCTGCTCACTTCAATGCGATCCTTTGGGGCGATGTTTTTCCTCATACTTTTGATAATTTTGGTACTGCCTTAGACTTAATAGTCACAAGTATTGCCCAAAATGGTGCTGGGACTGGAGCTGGTCTCGAATTCTGGTCAGAATGGGATTGCTCTCTACAGTTAAAGACATTAAAAATATCGTTCCCCAAAAGCAACAGAGTGATGAAATTGTTTGTCAATGCTCTTATATATACTCTTTCTCACTCACTCATATATATATATACTATATATATATATATATATATATATATATATATATATATATATATATATATATATATGTAACTATATATATATATAATATATCTATATATATATATTTATAAAATCAGAGGCGACTCCTGCCTCATTCTCGTGCTCAACCTGAGGATTGACATGATGAAGACGATCTATTTTACAAATTTCATAAGGATTACGATAATATTTTCTTATTTTTTTGCGTAAATTGGTCAAATAAATGAAATTATTGCATAATAATATATAAGATTATACAAAATTGAAACGAAAAAGGGAAGAATTAGAGATAGTCGCTATTAAATAACGCTTTTAACACATTAAAAATAAGACTAACCCGTGCCCAAAGCAATTGGCGGATATCTTATTTGTGAATTTATAGTAAAAAATTGTTTATAAATACTGTTTATAATGATATGTTTAAATACTATGCATAATAAATAATATTTTATAACAAAAAAATATTTAATAAACTTATATAAAATAATAAAATATTACTAAAATACTTTAAACAATATTAGAAAAAAAAAATAACAAGTTAATCGTAAAATGAACAATAGAAAACGGTTTCAATATAAAAATTTTTTTAATAGGAGTAACTCAAGCA
>JABUQX010140263.1:5000-7500 GCA_015478945.1 Trachelipus rathkii
GTATATGTGCCCCTCATAGTCTTTTGTTTGGCCTATAGGCCCCTAAAGTGTAATAAAATTTACGTCGCGTTTTCTTTAGTCTATTTTGCAGTGCTACGATAAGATGGCGGTTTGCTCAGTTTGAACTATAACAAAAGCCTATAGGAGTTTTAAAAACTTCTTTAAAGGCTAACTTCTAACTACACATTTATAAGAATGCTTCTATTTCCTGAATCAAATCAGACTTCAAACACCAGCACTGTCGCATTCCACCCATACTTCCTCATATTATTAGTTGTTATATAAAGATATTATATATATATATATATATATATATATACATGTTAGTATATATATATATTATTATTACATATATATATACATATATATAAGAAAGAAATATGTATATATATATATATATATATATATATATTATGTGATACGTAGTTCTCTCTATATATATATATATATATATGTAGGAATGCTTTGTACATGTATATACTTCCTTGTCACTGTAAATTATTTTATTATTGACTCAAACTTCATCTATAAAATATTTTTTTGACGCTATATAACAGTATTCGCAGATCAACAAAGTTTAGAAGAAACTGAAATATGTATGCATATATACGGTATATATAAGAGCAGCGAGTTACAGTTAGTTATTATAGTTATATATATATATATATATATATATATATATATTATATATATATTATATATATATTTATATATATATATATATATATATATATATATATATATATATATATATATATATATATATATATATATATATATATATATATATATATATATATATTTTATTTATAATATATATATATATATATATATATATAGAAATATATATAGCATATATATATATATATTATATATATGTATATATATATATATATATATATATATATATATATATATAGGTAACATCTGCTGTTTATGGATAATATTCCTGCGATTGTTAACTGGAATGAAAAATTACTAAGAATATTGCATGATTTTTTGAAATATATTTCGCATGATAGTGAAGGACCTATACTAAATTATGAATTTGGTTATATCGTTTAGAGTTTAATGTTTTGATGGAAATAGGAATGAATGGTTAATTGTTGAATATTTTACTGATTAAATGTAATTTTTAAATGTAATAAACAGGGTGTAGGTGTATTGCCATAAATTACTTCTAATATTGCCTGATATGATAATGAAGTTCTCTGCTAATTTATGGATTGATTATTTTGCTTAGATCTTATAGTGTTGTGATATTAAAGAATGATTTTTGGGGGATATTTTACACAATTATCAAACGTGAATATATTATTGTCAGTACATTATATTATTATTATTATATATATATATATATATATATATGGTTATTATATATATATATATATTATATAGTTATATATATATATATTAGTTATATATATATATATGGCAGTATAGTAAGATATATATATATATTGTTATTGTTGTTATTATAATATATATATACATATACATATATATATATATATATATATATATGTATATGTATATATGTATATATATACATATACATAGGTATATAGTTTTGAAGAAATATATATATATATATATATATATATATATATATATATATATATATATATATATATATATATATATATATATATATATATATATATATATATATATATATATATATATATTTAGGAATACTAGCTCTTTCCTCCCATCTTTATATTTATATATAAGGATGTGGTAGAGCTATGTTATTGTCACTGATATATTTAGATAAAAGTTCAAGGAGGTGAGAAACCGGGACTGAAGTGAATAAAGAGACGACATCATAGCTTACTAGGGTGTGAGTTTTTGTATTGAGAGATGAAATTTTGTGAATGAAGTCTTCTGTGTTTTTTAAGTGTGTATTAGAAATAGTACCTAGTAAGGGTTTAAGTTGTTGGGATAGCCATTGTGAGAGTTTGTATGTGTTGCTATTAATATTTGAAATGATGGGGCGTAGAGGTATGTTTTGTTTGTGTGTTTTTGGGACGCCATAAAACTGTGGTATGGTGGTCATGTAAGCTTTTAGTTGTGTGTGTAAGTGTGGATAGTTTGTGAGTATGGTTTTAAGGGTAGAATTGAACATGGATTGTGAGTTAGGATGTGGGTTTTTTGTAAGTTTATCATATGTTTGTGTGTTTAGTAAAGAATGGCATTTTGTGTTGTAGTCTATTTTATTCATAATTACTATATTGTTACCTTTGTCCGCCCTGGAGATTACGATGTTATGATTTTTCTTTAATTTTTCCAATGCACTATAGAACTTTAAAGGGAATTGGGTAGTTTTGTCTGTAGCTATTGCGGTGGAGAGGATACCTGTTAATATATCGATGTTACATTTGGGATTCTTTTCTACTCTTTTCCAGGTGTCTAAATCTTGCAGAAAACGGGGCCATGGATCCTTATTTTTTAGAGCTAAAGTTATTCCGTATCCTAGCAGGTCTAGTTCGTCTGTTCA
>JABUQX010140264.1:0-7500 GCA_015478945.1 Trachelipus rathkii
CCTACATGGAGGGTTTGGAAAAACATTGTTGAGTATTTACCCGATATTGGATTCTGAAGATGTCTACAACTGGATGACAAACACATTTTCGTGTGACCCGAGACGTAAACCTACTGGGATGACAAATGAAGCTTTTCAAAATCGGCTGGACATCAGTGAAGACCGCACGTTTAAAACTTAAATACCACGAAGGGGGCCAAGAAAGAGTTATGGATGCAAGTGTATGCAAAAAACAATGCTGTTGGCAAGATTGCATTAAAAAGACTTGTGCGTTTTATCCACTTACTTATGCGAGTCTGCATTCTCAACGTATGCTTACATAAAAAATAGATACAGGAGTAAACTTTCAGCGTCAAGTGATTTAAGTGTAAAATTGACAAAACTTCCCATAAACTTAAAGAAAATGAAAAATAATTAAAACCGTTTCATTCTTCACATTAAAGGTAAATGAGCATTAAATTTGCATTGTTTTCTTGTTTTCCTAAGACCTAAGACTAAGTACTCAAACCAATTTAAGAGTAGGTGTGCCGCGAATTTTTTTTAGCACAACAAGGGTGCCGCGGTGAAAAAAGTTTGGGAACCCCTGCCTTAAAACATATTTTCTTTCCTTATCTTACATTTCCGTTGCATTTCCCCGCCGTAATATGATCCTTCCTCAGTTTTTTTTTTTAAATTGTTTTTAAAATTTCAAACTTTTGAATCCTGTTCATGACCACTTAAATTAATTGTTTGTATCATATGCTATCAATATATTAAAAAAAAAAAAAAAAAATATAAAACAAATGTGACTTAGGCGTAAAGCATAACAGATCCGTGCTTAAGAATTGAATCCACAGTTACTGCAATTTAAAGGATATTCACATAAATTCCTCGCTCCTCTATTTCTTAATAAATTTACATATATATATTTTTTTTCCAGAAATGCATTTTTACTATTCTAATTCCATGAGGTTAAAATTCTTAATACCTTAAACTAGTCGCCATCCGCATCCTCGGATATTGAAATCCTGTCCACCTCTAATATATATATATATATATATATATATATATATATATATATATATATAGATATATACTGCTGCTCTATTATATATATATATATATATATATACTGCTATATAAGCTCTTTTATATATATATATATATATATAGCATATATATATATATATATAATATATAATAATATATTTCTCTATACTTTTCTTCAAATATCCATATATATATATATATATATATATATATAACATATACCAACAACAACATATATATATATATATATAATATATATATATTTATATATATATATATTTTTCTTTCCTATATATATATATATATATATATATATATATATATATATATATATATATTAAACAAATGTATTCAACTTAACTGTATTGCATTTATTATGTGAATAACAAAGAAAAAAAGAAAAGAAAAAAAGCTTAACCGATACAAATCGACAAAAAATAGACAATAGGGTGTAACAAGACAAGGGTAACAACAAAGAAGTTTGCACTTTATATATATATATATCTTTTATATTTATATATAAAAAAAGAGCTGGAATAAAAATATTAACTTTAATGGCTAAGATATATAAAATAATGACCCTTATTATGATAATATATATATATATATATGTAGAGAGAGAGAGAAGAGAGAGGAGAGAGAGAGAGATTTTTTTTTTTTTGAAGAGAGAAAAAGAAGAAGAGAAGAAGAGAGAGAGAAGAGAGAGAGAGAGAGAGAGAGAGAGAGAGAGAGAGAGAGAGAGCTTTTTCATTGCATTTGAAAATTAATTTGTATATTTCAAAATTGTACATTTGATTGTGCAATTCATAACTTAATATCTTCAGAAATTCAAGATTGCATTCTTTTTTTTTTTCACGGAGAGGACAGAAAAAAAATGATTGGGAAACCCACCTCATCCCAAGTCTAACGCTAGTTTCTGAAGTGACAGCAGACGGAGGACTTAAAGAGAGGAGGATTAAATACACAGGAAAAACAGGAAAAGGCAGAGAGTTTCACAGAAGAGAGGTGGCTGGAAAGAAGGAGGCACCACAACGAACAAGACTGAGGCTCCAAATATTCACACAAAATTCATGAGAAAGCCAGGCATCCGGTGTGCAACGAGGGCGATGTATTGGTGGCGGAATGTGAGAGATAAACTCACTCGAATACCTGCCGTTGCAGTACCTATACCAACGTCACGTTGCAGAGATAGAGAGTCAAGGGAGTTTGAAAGTAGGAGACAGTTTATTAATCTTTAAGCCTTAACCTCAGCCTAACCAATCTAACGCTATGTCAATCGGAATACTAGTGAACAATGACACAGCGTTAAAACTGACTACAAATTTATTAGTGAAATTTTCGTTATTAATTTTTTCAATGAAATCTTGGGAATTTTTTATATGCGAGATAGAAATGTTCCTAATTAAACTTTCAAATTCATTGCCCAACCACGAGGCCAAAAGCCACTAGTGTTCCGACTGACATACCGTTAGATTGGTTAGAAGAGTATATCAATATCTCAATTTCCTTTGAAAATATCAGGAAACTTATTGAATTATGTATGGAGCATTCGTACATTCAGTTTAATAATGCTTTTTATAAACAAAAGTTCTGTCTCAGTATGGTTTCCCCCCTCTCCCCAATTATTAGCAATAGTTCATGGAACTATTTGAAATGAAATATATATTTTGTGAGAATGGTATACCGAACATTAAATGGCGGCGGTATGTTGATGATGTATTTGCCATCCTTCCAAATAATGTGGGCCCACAATTGTTACTTAATAATATTAATAATAAGCTACCGTTCATTAAATTTACATTGAAGAGGTCTGTTAATGGTAGATTGTCTTTTCTGGATATGATGATAGATATTAATGACAACTCTCGCCCTGTTTTCTTAGTATATCGCAAACCAATGTTTTCCAATGCTTATATTCACTGGTACTCCATACACTGTTATAGCACAAAAATAGGTTTTGTTACAGGTCATTTTCTTAGAACAATGAAAATATGTAACCCATGTTATCTGGATAATGAAATGAAATTTATAAAAAAAAAACATGTTTAGATTATTGTATTACCCATAATATGCTATAAACAATAAACAAAGCTTTTCATAAAGCAAGAAAAAATTATACTCATTGAAATTTTTATCATTAATTCATTCCTTTCCAAGTACTCTTAAGAAGAAATTTATATCAAAATTTCAATTAAATAAATGAAGATAGTAATTCAGGAATTTATAGTATAGCTTGCAATAACTGTGATGAAAAATATTTCGGTGAAAACGATGATTTCAAAAGACGTACTTATCAACATGGATATAACTTGGTATGGAAAGAGCAACTACTTTGTACCAGCGTATGAATGAACATAATCATGCAATCAATATGAATTCCGCTAAAATAATTTTATCATGCAAAAATGTTGAGAAAAGAATATTCATTGAATCATTTATTATAAAAAAGCAAATAACTTCAACAAAAATCCAGGAGAAATAAAAATTGATAACCTATTAAATAATTTATTAATGGAAGAAAAACGTTATAAAGGGCTTCTTGGAAAAGTACATAACGAGTTTGGTAGAGCCAACTAAACCTGTCCAGTGTTCCTATTACAATTTATTCCTCTTTTAAAGTTCACAATTCCTTGAATAAAGACCTCCAGGTATATGGGTCGAAAACTAGGTGTCTGTTTATTTTTAATCTTAGCTCTCTTTTTTTTAAAAGTCTTTGTTACATCGTTTTATTGTTTTAAATTACATGGGTTTAGTTCGTGGTTCCATAGAGATAGGTTCCGAAATTTTAGGGGGTTTGGAGCCTGGACCGAAGCAGAAGTCAAGGCCGCAAAAGAAGACGCTGCTCCGACTCCGGCTCCGGCAAGTAGAAAATTAAGTAATTATTAATTTTATTACTACAAGTACATATATATATATATATATATATATATATATATATATATATATATATATATATATATATATATATATATATATATATATATATATATATATATATATATATATATATATATATATATATATAAAAAAGCAAAAGCTGCCCAGAATAAACCTTTATTTTCAAAAACTCAGACTAAAGTGGATACTTTTTTCAATTGTCAAAAACTTGTTCAATGTAAAGTGAAAAATTCAAAATACAATTGATTATAATGGTTGTTAAAGATAGTGACCTATTAGGTTTTCAAGACCCAGGTTTAAAGCACTTTACAGTGGAGACATGGCTTCGAAACTGGAGGTCCCTTTAGACAGTGAAAATATTCGTAAAATAGTTCTAGGAAAAACGGATAAGCAAAAAAATAAACTTAGAAATTGCTTAAAGGTACGCATCGTGCATTTAAAAATGGATGCTTAAACAAGGGCAAAGCTAAAATATTTTGATTAATATTAGATATGTGGAAGAAGGTAAAAACAATATTACTAAAACGTAGCTGTTAGAGATACCAAATCACATTATTTCAGCTAATATATGCAAGAACTTAATTGTTATTGACGTTTTAAAGGAATTTGAAATAATAAGAGGCAAGTAATTAGTTTAGTTATGGATTGAAAAATTAAATAAGGACAATGAGGATGACAAACAGGAAGCTAGTAAATGTGATACTGATTTTGTTAAATTTCAAAACGAAGAAGTAATAGTCGTTTTCAGAATGAACTTGATAAAACTATGAAAAGACTATGTTCCGGTGACGTTAACATTGTACACATGAGGTGTAGAGTTCATACTTTACAGCTATCAGTGTGTGATGGTCAGCGCAATACTCATACGGTAAATCAAGGCGAGGAAAATAGCAAAAGCAGCACGTACCCCAAAATTAATGGAAGTTCTAAAGCGTCAAGCTGGAAAAGTGGCAATCTTAGATCAAGAGACAAGATGGGGAAGTACATGCCTTATGCTCGAAAGGTTTCTGCAGAGTTGGGCATTAAGTACTTTGAAAGTACTTAAGAACAAAGTACGAAGTACATGGTTTAAAAGTGCTTAAGTACTAAGTACATTTATCAAATGTACTTAAATACTAAGTACTTGTCAGTTAACTTAAGTACATTTTAAGTACATTATTTTTCATGAACTTATTTTATGATTTAATTTTGGTCTTATTTGGTTTTTGTGATAAAATCACTCTATTTGGCTACCCCCTCAAAGTCTCATCGCTCATAGGATTTGGGAACATTTATACTGTGCTTGCTAATGACAAAACGAAAAATCTCCAATGGCACAAATTTGACGCGATCGGCGGTTAAGACTTAAGGGTTAAATTAAATAGAAAATGAAAAGTTTAGTGTTACTTGAAACTATAAATGGTTAAACACATCGAGGGTACTGGGTAGGCAAGAGTAGTAACAGTCTACCATACTACCACCATAGCATTTTAAGAGCTAATTTGCTATTCACCCGGAGCAAGACCAATCTCTCGAAAGTCTTGTCAGAGAGGGATGATCTTTTGGTGTTAAAGTCATCCCTGCAAAAGAGAAGAGTCTCTCAAAAGGCGCTGATAATGGAATCGTTGTGTTGGACCACATAAATAATTTTCTTATCAATGGGTGCCTGTTGAGGCTCTTTAAGTTTCGATCTGCATCTTTCAAATATTCTAAAACTTGCATGTCTACTGACAAAACAGATCCTGTCTCAATAGCAATATTTTTTTCAAAACCGAAATAGTCCTTGTCTTCACTGCTAGAGACAGTTTCGCTCACTGAAGAGTCTAGGGAGGTTGATAAATCGGCGGAAGCACGTAGAAGTATCTTTTTCACGAGCTCTTCTTTTTCTTCATGGTTCCATATTGTATTGATTATGACCCACCTCAATTTGAAATATGGATGAGTAACGCTTGCAATTATCGCCTCATGCATTACTTGTTCATTTTCCAAACTGAAGAAAGTTTCAAATCTTTTTTGAAAACCTTTAAAGACAGCTCTGATGAGGGGGTCACAATACTTTACTGCCTTTGCATTTAGATTTGCCAGTTTGTTTTCTACAAGAAGTAGATTTAGGAAGTAATTCACCATAATAAATATCATTCTCACCTAAGGGAGCTGATCCAATAGCAGATTGAAAGCGGTGTCAATACATCAACATATTCATTAATAAATTCTATTTTCAAATTGATTTGAAGGGTGGTAATTCCAGTTCAGTCATCAATTGGTGAAGTTTACCTTTGTGTTTCACCAGCACTACCAACGAGTCATACAATGAGCTCCACCGAGTAGGACATGCAAACGAAGCTGGCAGTCAAGGACCTTGTTGATTACTTCGGCAGATTTTGGTCGACCATTTTTATTCCAAAGGGCAGTACATTTTCCGATTGTAGTGTGATTTATTGAAGCAAATGAAGGAATTGTTAGAGATTTCTTGGCATCAGTTGTTGCAACTAAACTTAGAGTATGCGAGGGTGCATTTGATATGTTTAGAGAGGCTGTACTATGTAAGTTCTGATTATCCTCAAATTCGCATTCTTGTATTTGGAAGACACTATCTTGGTCTTCTTCCTCGGAATCGTCATTAGCCTCATGTGAGTCAATCTCTTCAATAGTATCTATATCAGTGCTTTTACACCAAACTCTTTGTAGGCCTTAACAAAGTTTGACCCGTTGTCCGTCACGGTGCTGACCACTTTGAAACTAGAATATTGAAATCGTACATTACATGCCCGGTACATTTTAAACTTGTCTATAACGCGATTCGTCTTCAGCTGCCTGCTTCTTAGATCAAACACATTACAGTGACATTTTTACATGTAGCAATTTTATATACAGACATAACACATAATAGCTTTGTAATAAATATACATATATATTTTTATATATATATATAAAAAAAAATATAAAAATATAATATATATATATATATATATATATATATATATATATATATATATATATATATATATATATATGATACTATATACTATATATATACAAAAATTTTTCTTTACAGGTTCAGATCTGTACGGTACCCCATGCTTACAAGTTCTGTACTTAAGTGCTGAATGTACTTCAATACGAAACATGGTTACTGGTTTGAAATTACTTAAGTACTGTATAAGTCCACAAAAAGTACGGTAATTGCGTACTTAATACATTTTATTACTTAAGTACTGCCCAACTCTGTCTGCAATTAAAGGCTATATTAGTATGATGGCTGAATGGGTACCTCTGAACTTTCTCTCTCCGATGGTCAGTGGGAACAAATCGAAACCCTCAAAGGATTAATTAAAACACCCATACTTTAAAACAAAAAATATTCAATAAGAAAACTTGACTGCAGGAAAATTTTTATAGAGACAGGATTTTAGCAAATGACATAAAAAATTCCATGGAAAGAAGGAAAAGAATATTAACTGAAAACAAAATATTTTTGTCGGTTATCTTTGTTGATCCACAGTTCAGAATCATCCTCAGAACTGAAGATTTGATATTAAAAGATTTGATATTTGTAAGTTAGAACTTAAAATGAATAACACTATCGAACAGAAA
>JABUQX010140264.1:12500-28018 GCA_015478945.1 Trachelipus rathkii
AATATATTAAGTACCGTGATAAAATAAGGTATGGAAAGAAAATTGAAATATTAAAAATAATGTTTATGGGTAAAATACGTTCCATTTTTTTTTACATATATAGATTCTGTGTATACATAGCAAAACATCATAACCTCAACTTAAAGGGCGGTACACCGCAACTAACCTATATTTGTCGACTGATGAAGAGCGAAACTCGAAGCTAACCTTTATGGATCGATGCAGTAAATTTCGACCCAACCTACATGAATATAACTGCCATGTCAACAGATTTTCTCTTGTTTCCGAATTGCGTTCTGCCCCTACAGCTATCGAGACGGCCAATATCTTGGGCGCTGCCAGGCTTGCGTACGTAAAAAGTACAACCAAATAGCTACTTTTTGTACATTAAAATTTTTGATTATGCTCATCAACCATTTATTGTTAGTATGTAATAAAAATATAAGAAAAAAAGTAAAAAAAAAAAAACAATTTTATCTGCGCCATGGAAACAAATAAGGACACACACACACACACACATATATATATATAACATATATATATATATATATATATACTTCTTATCTATATATATATATACTATATATATATATACTTATATATATATATATATATATATATATATATATATATATATATATATATATATATATATATATATATATAATTCTCTTATCTCCAGATTGAGGGTCGGGTGCGTAGCATACACCGGAATACAGAAAAGTAGTAGAAGAACATGACTCATGTCGAGAGGAATGCTCCACCTTTTACCGTCCACTTTATATCCCCAGTGAGAAACCGTCGGAATCAGAAAATCCACTCTGAGGCTTCACGAATCTGCGACGGACCCTTACTGTGGTATCTCGCCAATGTGGGGTTCATCCCTGAGCAAGCCCACAACCATACCCTTTCACAGAACCCCATGTTCACTCCTGTTGTGCTTTTCCTGCTCCTCTGCCAAACTCTACATCCCTCTCTGTTCAGGATTCCTTTACCGACTCAATCCAGCCGGTCCATTCCTAACACATTACCACTATACATCTGATAAACCGACCGACTGTCATCCATATTTTTTATATGACTAAACCATCTCGATGTACTCTCGTTTATTCTCTCATTTACGCCCTTCTTCTCACCACACAACTCCCTAATGCATTCATTCCTCATTTTATCAATTCTTCTCACACCTAACACGCCCCTAAGATTGTCCATCTGAACACTTTGTACCTTAGATCTATACCTCTTATTGCAGACTATAGTTTCACTACTATACATTAACACAAGAAAATACCCTAATGCAAAACTCTAGCGCAATCAAGACTTAGTCCCTTCACACCCACCAAGGATTTAATTGCACAAGCCACCTTCTTACCATTTACAAATTTCCTACTACATTCTGCATCATCCGTTCCTTTTTCATCCAATATAAAATTATATATCTATATAAAAATTTAAACTCAGATACTTGTTCCAGTTGCTCACCATCTAACATGACTTCACACCGCGAACTTTCCTCTTTGCTCACTACCATACTCTTACTCTATCACACACTACCAAACCCTTCTACCCCACCTCTCAAACTCTCTTCAGATTCACCACGCAAAACCAAATCATCCTCATATAATAAGCAAGGCACCTCCACTCTCTTCTATTCTTCATCATACTAAAACCATCCCATGCCACCCCACCTCTAATTCTTTCATAACCTCATCCATGCACAAATTGAATAATCAAGGAGACATAACACATCCCTGCCTCACTCCGCTATTAATTTCAAACCAATCACTTTCGACTCCATTTATTCTTATACACGCTTCACAATCTTCATACATACCTTTGATTCCATTCAGAAGCCTACCACCAGCACCATATATCAATAATACATGCCTCAGAGTTTCCCTATTAATCCTGTCATACGCCTGTTGCAAATCCATCAAGCCTAAATAAAATTTATTCTTCTTCTTCTCTCTCATATTTTCAATCATTTATTTCAATGTAAATATTTGACCCACACATCCTCTACCACATCTACATGCTCCTTTTTCTTCACCAATCAGTCCTTCAGTCACTCGACGTACCTTTTCACCCAAAATACCAGCATATATATCTTGCCTACAACACACGATAAACTAATTCCTTTATAGTTAATACAGTTCCCTCTATCCCTTTTACCCTTATATAAGGGTACCATTACTGATCTCCAATATCTCGGAACTATACCCGCCATTAAAGCTTTGTTGCAGAACTTCTAAATCCATTCAATCACCATCTCGCCTCCATTGCTGATCATTTCACCAGTAATTCCATCTATGCCTGCAGGTTTACCATTCTTTAACTTTCTCACCCTACCCATTACCTCCTCCCTACATATTACCTCCTCCCCAAAATACCTATTTCTTCTTGCACCATCAAAAGCACATACATTAACCTATTACCTTTTCATTACTGCCAATGTTATGTAGATTTTCGAAGTGTTTCCCCCCACATTCTTCTCACATATATTTCATCAGGTACGAAAGCACCAACCCTATTCATTGTTCTATGCAGATTCCCCTTACTCTCGTTCTTAACCTTTTGCGCTTCCTTCCAGAAAAGCTTCCTATTCCCTTGTAAGTCCTCATTCATCCTTCTACCAAACTGCTCATTTACCTCACTTTTCCTCCAATGTATGTTCCTTCTTTTTTCCTCCTTACATAATTAAAAACATCTTTCTTTTGAGACCTCATCATTTGCTTTTAGCACATTCTTTCATACTTTTACCTCTTGCATCATCTCTTCATTTCATCCCTCTCTGTTGAGATTCTTACCTCCTACATAAGCACATCCACATACCTCTCTTGCACTACCAACAAAGGCTTCCTTCATTTGTGCCCAGATTTGTTCAGTTTTATCTTTTTATCTTGTTCACATTCAACTGATTTATTTGCAAGCGCTCTTAAATACCTTTCCATATTACCATGTTCACTTAATTTCTCACTTTTAATTCTTCCCACTTCTTTCCTTAACTCTTTCCTCTCATCCAAGCCCCCACTAACTTAGTCTCACATAAAACAACATACTGATCCGATAATCCCATCACCAGCTCCCTCACTGATTTGACATTCATTACATACTTCAATATCTTCTTCACCAACACAAAATTAGTCATACTTTTCACTTCGACACCATCTCTACTTACACTAACTCTAGTAGTATTGAGGCACCGGATTCGCCGCACCATCTCTGCGTATATATTCTCACAGGCTCGCTCTCACAGGGGGTTGGGGTTATCGGAACCTCCTTAAAGTTTGGCCGCGCTCCAGGTGACGGCGTAACCTCGTCGTAGAAGAGGTTACGTGTCCGTGCGCCCCCGGGAGGGGATGCTGCCCCCTAAAAATAGGAAAAGGAATAATGAAATTTGGAGAGTGTATAGAAGAGGAAGGAGTAAGGAGGGGTCGTAGTCAGAGGAGTCGGAGTTGGCATCGGCACCGGTGCTGGAGCAGGTGCGGTGATGAAATAGTAAACATTCGTTTAACTCCGTATTGGTATCAAAATATATGTTTATGATACCGTAGAACTCGAATATGAGGGTTTCAGAACCCTGAAGGGTGTCTAGAGACCCCCGGAGGGGGGGTCCCCCTTGAAATAAAAGAAGAAATGCATGGAATGCAAAACAGAACATGGAGGAAGGAAGAAGGAGGAAGGAGGAAGGAGGAAGGATGGAGGAAGGAGTCTGAGATGGAGTCAGAGTCAGTACCTTCACCGGTGCTGGAGCCGGTGCGATGCGGTGCTGTATTAATAAATATTCTTTTAGTCCCATATTGGTATAAAAATATATGTTTATAAGGTCGAAGAACAAAAATATGATAGTTTTAAGATTGTAACGGATGTCTGGGGACCCCACGGACGGGGGTTCTTAGAAGAAAAGCACAGAGTGCAGAAGAAGAAAGAGGAAGAAGGAAAAAGGAGGAGGAAGGACGAAGAAGAAGGAATCAGAAATGGTAAGGTCCCCATATAAGATGGGGACCAAACCCCAAAACAGGGTTTTACCCATAAAATGGGTTTTACCCTTTAAAAATGGATAAATTCAGCTATTAATAATAATTAAGTACATACGTAAGCATATGTCGTACAATATATATGAATTCTAACACAAAGAGCTTATTAATTATAACATCTCTTCATATGTTTTTTATAAACGTCAACTAATATATTACTTTTCTAAGTTGAAACATGTATATAATGTTTGCTATTTTTTTTTTAATTTTATTTATTCAAATTTATTTTTCTAACTTTATTTTTTATAAAATTCATTTTACATTTATAATTTGTGTTTAATTTTTTTATTTCATTTTTTTTTTATTTTTAAATTTTTATTATTTTTTATTTATTTTTAATATCATTTATTTTTGTGAAAAAATTATTTTGTTTTGAAACTTTTTTTTTATTTTTTTTTTATTTATTTAAATTTATTTTTCTAACTTTATTTTTTATAAGTTTCATTCTACATTTAAACTTTGTGTTTATATTATTTTTTTATTTTAATTTTTTTATTTTTAAATTTTTATTATTTTTTATTTATTTTTAATTTTATTTATTTTTGTTAAAAAATTATTTTGTTTTAAATTTTTTTTATATTTATTTATTTAAATTTTTTTTTCAAATTTTATTTATTTTTTAAGTTTATCTATTTAAAAAAATACATTTTTAAAAAAAAACTTTTATTTATTTTTAATTTTATTTCTTTTAAACTTTTTGTTTTTACTAAAATTTTTATTCTTTTCATGTTTATAACGTAAAAAATTTGCGTTTTTACACCCTAAAGCAGTAAATCAGTAAATCAAACCACCGACCCCTCCCCTCCCACCCATCCATGATCTATTGATCTATTGATTCAAGTCATATTTTGTATAACATAACATCAAACTTTTATTTATTTTTATTTTATTTGTTTAAAAAATAGATATTTTTACTAAATTTTTTATTCTTTTTATGTTTATAACTTAAAAAATTTGCGTTTTACACACACTAAAGCAGTAAATCAGTAAATCAGTAAATCAAAACACCCACTCCACCCCTCCTTCCACCCTCTCATGATCTATTGGTTCAAGTCATATTTCAAGTATCATTTTGGATAAAGATAACAAAAATAAGTTAATTGAAAAAATTTCGTAGTAAAATTATTTAACATAGCCTGTTAAAAACCTATCATAACCTATACCATCTATCATACTGGCCTACGAATACATACTAACGTAACAAAGTTGTTACATCAACAAATGCTATTATATCATATCCTGAGCTAAGGACATAATGTACAACAACAACATACATAATACCTCACCCATGAATAAACTGCTAACATGTATTGATCTATTGATCTATTGATTCAAGTCATATTTCAAGTATCATTTTGTTTAAACATTATGTAATAAGTTCTTTGGAAAAATTTCATAGTAAAATAGTTTAACATAACCTATCATAATGAACTAAGAATAAATGCTACACACACACACACACTTGCACACACACACACACCTGCACACACACACCTGCACACACACACACTTAATCATTGTTACACTTCAACAAATATTTTACGAAGTGAGTTTTAAAATCTAATGACTTTTAAGGTGTTATAAAACATTACGTAATAGATAGGGTTAATAAAATAACTATTATTTACATTTTATTATTCAGAATATTTGTACATAGAAAAACATTAAACATTATACATTAAACATGGATAGATATTTATAACACTGGCCTGCGACCAAAATGTTCCTGGGGGTTTTATAGGTGGTTGTTAATGAAATTTGTCTCCTAAATCCAAATCAAGCATTCATATTGCTCAATCAGGTCTAGTTTTTAAGATACATACCGAGCTCCCTAGATGGCATTAGAAAGCTCAGTCTCTAGCTGACAGCGGGCGCGAGTGGTTGTGTGTTGCTTGCTCACTCTCCAACTAAGTGTTCTTACTTTAATCCATGACTGTTCTCATCTAGGAACAGTGTTTAAAGTGTATTTCTAAAGCTTTATTTTTCTTTGTGAAATTTTTTGCAGGCAGATACATTAGCAAAACTCCTAATATTTCATAAAAATAAATAGAAAGTGTAAAAACAGTCCTGATAGAGTTTGTTATGTGTGTGGCAAAGTAACTTTTAGTGACCAGCAATGTACTATAACGCCGTTAGTAAAGTTTCTTTACAATGCATATTTTGGAATAAAGCTTGGAGATCAAGACAAAACCTTTGCTCCACATATGTGCTGCAAAGCCTGTATCATAGCTTTAAGGCGCTGGAGTGAGGGCAAAACGAACTGTTTGTCATTTGGTGTACCTATGGTGTGGAGAGAAGGCAAGAACCATATTACAGACTGCTATTTTTGCATGACCAATCTCAAAGGTGAGATAATTACTTTACGAACATAGTGCTTGACAAATCTAGAAAGGTTTATAAAAATCTTTTGGTAGCCTATTGAAATTGTAATTATGTATAAAAATAGTGTTTATTTTGGTAGAGAAATTGTGGTTAATTTTGTATATATATATATATATATATATATATATATATATATATATATATATATATATATATATATATATATATATATATATATATATATATATATATATTTCTATAGACCATATGTATACATCATATACTGTATATATATATATATATATATATATATATATATATATATATATATATATATATATATATATATACTCTTTCTCTATATATATATATATATATATATATATATATATATATATAATATCTTATATATATACTCTTAAATTGTATATAAAAATTGATTGTATTTAAATTGGGTAAATTTTCTGGTACATAAATTGTGTATTAAAGTGTGGAAACGAGGGTCAAGTGAATTATTAAAATTATGTAAATTAAGTAGGCGAAACCTTTTTCCATCAATAAGAAGAGCAAGCAAACTGTAGTCTACCCTGATGTTCCTTCTGCCATTAAACCACAACCACATGGTCCAGGAGTTCCAGTTCCTTCTCCACCTGAAAATACTGAGCTACAAGACAATATAAAAGATATAGAAGTGGATGACACTAACACTTCAGTGACATATCAGCCTACGTCTACAAACACTTCACCAAGACCACTCACTCAAAGTAAATTAAATGACTTGACTAGAGATATTGGTCTTTCTAAAGAGAACGCACAACTTCTTGCATCCCGTCTTAGTGAGAACAACCTCCTCTCAAGAAACTACATACTTTTGGTTCAGAAATAGAGACGAAGAGTTTCGGAAGTTCTTTGCAGTTGCTTCTTGCAGCTATTTGGTGTATTGCAATGATGTGAAAGGTTTAATTGAGGCACTTGGCGTTCCTTACCAACCAAGTGAATGGAGGCTCTTCATTGATTCTTCTAGCAGAAGCTTGAAGGCAGTACTCTTAAATATTGGCAATAAAATGGCATCCGTACCTGTTCCTATTCAGTTCAGTTAACAGAAAGCTACAAAAATGGAAGTATTGATTAATACAATCAGAGTACTCTAACCACAACTGGTTAATATGTGTTGATCTCAAGGTAAGATATATTTTCCAGTTTCTTCTTGTCATTATAAATCTTCATTTTTAAAAATTACCTATGAAAAAAATATGTTCTTAGAAACCATGTGCATCAATATGCAAGCATAAATGCATTTTCAATTTTTAATTTACTACATTTTTAATGCATTTAAGAATTAATCCTTTCTCTCAGGTTGTGTGCCTTCTTCTTGAGATAGGAGGCTACACAAAATATCCTAGCTTCATGTGTCTATGGGAATGTGGCCGTGTTGATAGTCTTCACTATAAGCAAAAAACTAGCCAGCTCGAGAGACATTCCAAATTGGCTGCAACAACGTGGTAGCTGAACCTCAGTCCACTCCCAAAAATGTTTTACTGCCTCTTCTTCATATAGCTTGGCCTGATGGAGAACTTTGTCAAAGCACTGAATAAAGAAGGCCAAGCTTTTGAAAGTATCTACCAAAAATTCCCACCACACATCTATTGGTGATGCAAAGCTCCATGCAGGCATATTTGACGGTCCCCAAATTACAACTCTGTTAAGGACAAGCATTTTTACACCAATATGGAAGCCAGTGAACAAGATGCATGACGATCGTTTAGTAAAGTAATTGACGGTTTTCTGGGAAATAAAAGAAGCTCAGAATATATCTCACATGTAAATGAGCTTATGAAAAGCTTCGAAAAATGGGAGCTCGCATGTCGATAAAAATGCATTTTCTCCATTCACATCTTGACTATTTTCCCGCAAACTGTGGAGATTACAGCGAGGAACAAGGTGAAAGATTTCACCAAGACATAAAGACGATGGAAACAAGATATCAAGGACGCTGGGACATCAACATGTTAGCTTACTATTGCTGGTGTCTTAAACGCGACGAACCAACATCGCTTCACAAACGGAAATCATCAAGGACTTCGTTTCTTGGAAAATAGTTTCTTGCACGTCTTGGGTAGGCTCATAAGTAGTCTATAGTTTAAAAAAAAATTAATTAAGGAGTGTTAATGGAGGTCGGTATTTTTTTTTTCCTAGTTTACAAGTAATTGTAATTTATTAAATAACTTTGATATAAATAACGAATTTTTCTTAAAATTACCCAATTTCTAAAAGAAGTAGTGCGCTGTATCTCAAAAACCAGACCTGATTGAGCAAAATGAATGTCATATTTCAATTTAGGAAGACAATTTCGTTAGGAATTACTTCAGAAAACCCCAGGAACAGAATTTTTTTTTTTCAAATGCAGGCCTGTATAATATATTAAATGGGAATTAAAGTACCCTTATAACCATATGATACCGTGCGACATGAATTTTTAATAAAGATTTGTTTATCTGCTGTATCTTGTACCATCTTAGTACAGGCTACAATACTAACACCTCCATATTTCCCGGGTTGAAAAGTTGTAGTAGGAACACTATAACATAGCCCACCTTTGTTACTTCCGTGTAAATTAGCATCAGGTTTCTGTGACTCATCTATTTTAGCTGCCTTTTTATGAGGCAGGCCATCGTATACATTATCATCATCAACATTATCCATTTGTATTTCATTCATTGCCATCACTGTAACATTTTTGTATCTGATATCATCATAACATGACTCATCGTAACCTATACTATTTTCAGAACAACGATCAGTCGTTAACTTTAACAATTTTTCAAAATTAATAGTATCTTTTGTATCTTTATTGATTGTAAGGCCTTTTGCTTTTACAATATATTTTTATATTTCATCTGCGTTCTTGATTCTAACAGCAAGACTTAAGGTTCAGTACAAACAAAGGAATCACAGTATGCCCCAGAACCAAAATATGCTATTTCATCTGTTAGTTCACCTAAAAAGTTTCCTGTTTCAGGAACTTCATCGTTTTCTCCAGCGACAAAAATACAAGTCTGTATCGCAGTACAAGATCCTTTGTTTGACTTTGTTAAGTAGCTCGTATAATTTTATACGTGCATATGCAGTTGTAAACGATGCGATAGGATATTTGTTGCTGTTGGTGAACGTTTCTGTACTAGTCCATTTTGTGACCACTGTTTACAACTTATATTTACTGCCTATTGGAATAACGCTAGGGTCTTCAATATCACATTGATTGATTAGTTCCCATACTTGTTTATCACTAGTACATACTACATCTTCTCTTGTAGGTTTATTTTGCGCAAATTTTCCCCAAAGAGAATTGATACATAATTTTGCAGTGAATCGCATCTCTGTGTTTTTCTTGATATTGTTAATTTAAGTTTTTCATCAAAATCAGGATCGTTTTCGTGGATATTATTTGGCGATCCTGATGCTTCTGTCTTTATTTTTAAGAAGTGGTTCACATCTCCTTCAAATAAAAACTCGCTTCTCTTTAGATCAACCAGACTATTTTAAGTATTTCGTATCCCATCTCTCTTGCTAGCTGAATTTAGGCTTTGTGTATGCACATTCAATAGCACGTTCATTCTCATCATGATTGTATTTCGCGCAATTTAGCTCAACACATTTTACACAGAGTGGAAATATTAGTTTATTTTTGGTTCGTTTAGCGAGGACAGGGATGCATAAGTCTTGTGGATGAAGAATCTTAATGTAAGCAGCACCGAAATATTTGTCATTGAGTCCATTCTTAAATGATTCAATGTCTGGTACTTTATCACCTATTAGTTCTTCAGGGGGACCACAAAGATACTTAATTCGTTTCTGAACGTAAGGGTAAAGTGATGTAGAGTCTAAATACATGATCTTCTATCCTCTAGTTGGAGGATAGTAATGTACGAATGGTTCAGTACGGCCTCCAAACAATGAATTGTCTATTATGAGTCTGTTGTTAACAACATCATTGCTAAGACGTTGAATATAGTCACTAATGCTTATGTTTTTTTCGATATGATCAGGATCTTGAATGGTTTGGTCTTTTGTTCCTTCCATTCGCAAGCCCATATGAGCACGACATTAAAATGGGCTTCTCTATACCTATCTTCTTGTTTCATGGTGAGATTGTAGATGTCAACAGCCAATACGTTATGCAGCGTACCTTTTCCTTTGTTTCTGTCTTTATGACCATGCCATGCACATCCATGATACAGGAAAGCAGTTTTCACTCCATTTACATATCCAAACCCATCTGGGTAGAGCCAGTTGTTTTTAATTATGAACCCTTTCTCTTCATCGTTTCGGGGATGCCTTATGTTTATATTGTTCAATTTTTCCTGGTACATAAGCCAGTGAATAGCTTCATAGGTGAAAGGTTTAGGGTCTCTAGGCCTAGAATAGTAATTTTTTCCTCAGGCATAAACACATTTTTATAAATGGAGAAACACAGGGAAGCAATTGTTGTGCTGTTATCTAGACAATCGATATCAAAGTCATTAATGAAACTATCTGAACTTTTCAAAACATTTTCTTAGTATATTAACATCCTGAACACAGTACTTTTCACATTCTTCAAAAAATATTTTATTCTCTATCATTAAATTTATTATAGTATTCTTCAAAATCTTGGTTTTCATTTGTTGACATTTTTTCTATTTCGAAGAATTTCTTACCAGGGATAGATCCCTTATAGTTCAAGGTGTCTTCATTTATAAATGTATAGGGAAAGAAACCCTTGGAATTGTCTTTTTCACTGACACCCATGCATTTAGGCATGCTTTTCAATGCACATTGTGTAAATAATAATGTATCCCTAAAGACTATATTTCCATTCGATCCCATTAAAATGATTTTATAGCCTCTTTTTATAGGGCTGCTGCTGATAGATTTTGAACTTGGGTGAGCTAGTAATGAGGCATATACGAACAGATGATCAAATTTACCTCCATTATGTGCTGCCACAACTACTTTTGATTTAGGATTCTTCTCTGAAAACTCCATCAGGAAGTCTATAAATTGATTTACAGGCGCTTTTTCGGCCTCTAATTTAAATGTAATTGTTCGAGGACCACAATGTGAACATGCTTGTTCGCCTTTCTTATCTGTACATACATCGCATATCACCTGGCATACCAGTAAATAAGGACCCAATTCTATTATTCTTCTTCCTTTATCATCATAGCCTTTATCTTCCTGGTATGTCTCGCTATCATAGTAACATGTATAAACTTTCGGATCAGTATCTTTCTTCTTCTTATTTTTCTTTTTCATGCAGCATATATGATATTTGTCTTCTTTAAGCTCGTATGATGTACTGCATGTTTTGCAATAGGCTTTTGTGGAGTCGTATTTGAAACTACCATAGCGATCAGCCTTTAATTGTGTCAAACATAGAGTGCATATTTTTATTTTCTTGAACGTGTTATTATCTTGGTGTTTTTTTTAAACAGCCTGCATTATAAAATTCACGATTACATTCACGGCATTCGTGGAATATACCATCATGTTTGAATGAACCCAGGCACTTATCGTCTATACACTTTCTACAACCATAATGTTCACAATCTAATTTATGCACGATATTATTACTGTTGAAAGTGTAACAATAGGTGCAGAAGATACCGTTCATATATGCATTCTTTTTCTTGGTGTTCTCAAAACAAAACTTTAACTTATTTTCAATTATCGCTTAGTAGTGTTTTTTTCCGTCGTGGGCTATAATGTATAAAGGGTCATCTCTGTTCTCATTGGATGAATTATAAAGTATTTTTACCCTATTACCTTCAGGGCCGAATACGATTATCCGGCATTTTTCGATATTCGCGATTTGTTCAAAGTCAGTTACTAAGAAAGAATCTGTATATTCCATACCATATTTTCCAGCTAATGTTTTTGCCTCTTTCTCAATCGTATACCTCTGGACTCTACATATTCTGGAGTTATTTTCCTAAACAGAACAATAGCTTTGAAAGCACAACCAACATCTCCATTCTCAAGATGAACTTTACAAATGTATGGATGTTTGAAACTAACATTTTGTGGCTCGAATACACCTTTGTCGTTGTCATTACCTTTTCCTTTCGCTATCATGAACACAGTAGCTACTACTTTGAATTTGGTAAAGGTTGCTTTGTCACCGGACTGGAATGAACCTTCCAGTCTTCTCATCATCTCTTTCACCACAATATTGTCGGATATATCTCTATAACTGATGTTTACATAATATTTCCGGTCAGGTGACTGATCATCGCCGAATGTGAAATTGAGTCCAACTCTCATACGTGCTCTGTCATATTCTAAGTCTTGTAATACAGCATCAACGACTTAGCTAACAACCATTTCGAACGATGCTTCAAGGTCTCTTGGACCATGGAAGAGGTTTTCATCAATATACCTTTACCTCCATATGTACTTGTGACGTTCCACATCTGACTTTTTAGGTTTCTCCACAGAGATGGGCATTATGTCTGTTATAGTGGTCTTTCTCTTCTTATTAGAAGGATTCATCATCGAAGGACTAGTCTGGAATGAATAGTAATTATTATTTATGAATACAGTAAACAATAAAACTTAAGTTTGCTTGATTAGGTAACTATGCCAGCAAAATATTAGTTTAACATAATAATTAATACTTCCTATATATATATATATATATATATATATATATATATATATATATATATATATATATATATATATATATATATAAATATATATATATATATATATATATATATATATATATATATATATAACCAATAATAACAACAACAACAACAACATACTATTTTAAATCGTATGTCAGTACGACACGATGGATACTGCACAGAAGGTATGGATGTATAATCAACACGTTTAGCACAAGGAAAAAAGTCCCTTTTTGAAATATACCAATCATTTACCCTCATTCTTAAGTCTGATAATGTATTGTTACCGTGTGATTGGTTATTGATCAGATGTGTGTTTACCAGTATCTTATTTTTAGAAAGGAATATATATATATATATATATATATATATATATATATATATATATATATATATATATAGTATATATACCTATATATATATATATATATATATATATATATATATGATTTAATACATGACTTGAATCAATAGATCAATAGATCATGGGAGGGTTGAAGAAGGGGTGGGATGGGTGGTTTGATTTACTAATTTACTGATTTACTGTTTTAGGGTGTGTAAAACACAATTTTTTTTTATTATAAACATAAAAGAATAAAAAATTTAGTAAAAATATATATTCTTTAAACAAATAAAATAAAAATAAATAAAAGTTTTGTTATGTTATACAAAATGTGACTTGAATTAATAGGTCAATAGATAAATAGATCAATTGATAATGGGAGGGTGGGAGGAGGGGTGGGATGGGTGGTTTGATTTACTGATTTACTGATTTACTGCTTTAGGGTGTGTAAAACGCAAATTTTTTGTTAAAAACATAAAAAGAATAAAAAATTTAGTAAAAATATATATTTTAAACAAATAAAATAAAAATAAATTAAAGTTTGATGTTAAAATATGACTTGAATCAATATATCAAAATATCAATAGATCATGGATAGGTGGGAGGGGAGGGGTCGGTGGCTTGATTTACTGATTTACTGCCTTAGGGTGCGTAAAACGCAAATTTTTTACGTTATATAATGAAAAGAATAAATTTTTTAGTAAAAACAAAAACTTTTAAAGAAATAAAATTAAAAATAAATAAAAGTTTTTTTTTAAATAAATTTTTTAAATAGATAAACTTCGAAAATAAATAAAAATTTGAAAAATAAATTTAAATAAATAAAAAAAAATAAAAAATAATAAAAAATAAGTTTTAAAACAAAATAATTTTTTAACAAAAATAAATAAAATTAAGAATGGGTAAATAATAATAGAAAGTCAAAAAAAAAAAAAAAAAAATTAAAAAAGAAAAAATTAAACAGAAAGTATAAATGTAAAAGCAAACTTATAAAAAAGAAAATTAGAAAAATAAATTTAAATAAAGAAATAAAAAAATAAAAAAAGTTTTAAAACAAAATAATTTTTTAACAAAAATAAAGAAAATTGAAAATAAATAAAAAGTAATAAAAATTTAAAAATAAAAAAAATAAAATAAAAAAAATTAAACACAAATTATAAATGTAAAATGAAACTTATAAAAAATAAAGTTAGAAAAATAAATTTAAATAAATAAAATTAAAAAAAAATAGCAAACAATATATACATGTTTCAGCTTAGAAAAGAAATATATTAGTTGACGTTTATAAAAGAAAAGGAAGAGACGTTATAATCGATAAGCTCTTTGTGTTAATATTCATATATATTGTACGACATATGATCACATATGTACTTAATTATTATTAATAGCTGAATTTATTCCATTTTTTAAGGGTAAAACCCCGTTTTGGGGTTCGGTCCCCATCTTATATGGGGACCTTACCATTTCTGATTCCTTCTTCTTCGTCCTTCCTCCTTCTTCCTTCTTCTTCCACTTTCTTCTTCTGCACTCTGTGCTTTTCTTCTTAAATTAGGTCTAACCGACCTTAAAAACCCTAACCTTGAAAAGCGGATGTTGCAAAATGTTGCTTTGCAACATTTGCAACTTCCGGTTCAACTTTTCCACGGCTTTATGCCATTCTGGCTGCTGGTCTCCCACCCTATGCTACTTTCAGTATATTTTTGAGAACTCTTGTGTTTGAAGAAAGTTTTACTTACACACATACCTCCGTTACGATCTTAAAACTATCATATTTGAGTTCTACGACCTTATAAACATATAATTTTATACCAATATTGGACTAAGCGAATATTTATTGATTCAGCACTGCACCGGTTCCATCACCGGTGCAGGTACCGTCCCTGACTCATTCTCAGACTCCTTCCTCCATCCTTCCTCCTTCTTCTTTCCTCCATCTTCATCTCTTTTGCATTCCATGCATTTCCTCTTCTTTTATTTCAAGAAGGACCCCTAGACACCCTCCATGGTTCTGAAACCCTCATATTCGAGTTCTACGGTATCATAAACATATATTTTGATACTAATACGGAGCTAAACGAATATTTACTAATTCAACACCGCACCGACTCCAGCACCGGTGCCGTACCAGCTCCGACTCCTCCTTAT